>JADBJO010003684.1:167463-172463 GCA_016801955.1 Conus betulinus | reverse complement strand
GGGGGGTGAGTGGGGGAGGAACAAAAGGGAAGTAAAGAAGAAAAGTGGCAGGGGGATGGGGGAGAGATCAGAGAGGGACGGGAAGGAGGGGGGGGGGGGGTCGAGGATGGGAGGGAAAGCTCATATCTCTCCGCATATGAATACGGGTGCAACAACAACAACAACAACAACAACAACACACACACACACACACACACACACACACACACACACACACACACACACACACACACACACACACACACGCACGCACGCACCCACGCACCCACCCACCCACCCACCCACCCACACACACACCCACACACACACACCCACACACACACACACACACACACACCAAGAGCTAATAGGTGATGATCATAATGATAATGGTCGTATGTGTGCATATTGGTACTGATGATAATGGTTGGAAAGAAGGTGAGCAGTTGGTAGAGGGGTGGGAGGAGAACCTCCCCCCAAGGGTTGACATGTCAACAACAACAACAACAACAAACGGAGGAGGGGGGGGTGGGCGGAGGACGAAACACACGAACGAAATTTTATTTTACCAGGGTAATAAGATAAGCAATACAATGACGGAGTCTTTGGGACCCTGCAGGATGGCGTCTGGTTTGGTAAGAGGGCAGATTTTGCAACCGGGTCTTCAGCAGGGGCGAGTACCCGGTGGTTTAGGCGTGGCGATGTGGTTCAATTTGGACGCACACGTAGATCTTTAAGGTTTTGGTCACGTTTGAGAGTGATCATAGGTTTGGTTGGAAAGGCAGGTTTGTGGTTTTACGCTATGAGCCAATTGGATTTGAGAATCCTGCAGGTGGGGAGGGTGTGTGGATGGAAGAGGAGGTAGGCGGTGGGTCTGTCTGTCTCTTTTGGATGCTGGGTTTCCAGAGCAGGTGTTCTGGATATGGCTGTGGTGCGGCTGAGAGCTTCATTGATGATGGTACTGGAGTATCCACGGTTTGTGAAAAACTCTGACATTTTGGCTTCAGTGAAGTCGTGTTCGTTGGAGCAAAGTCTGCGTAGACTGAGGAATTGTGAATATAGAATGCTGTCTTTAGTGTATGGGTGGCTGGAAGATGTGTAGTCTAGGTAGACATGTGCATCAGTGGGTTTGTAGAAAGTGGATGTTTTGAGTAGGCCATCTTCGAGGGAGATTGTGATGTCCAGGAAGTTAACTGACTGTGAAATGGTGTAGGTTAGTTGGATGGATGGATGGATGGAAGGTCTGGGCGAAGTTGAGACAATGGAGGAAATCTTGTTTTGGGCAGCTATAGATGTGGCTTCATATTCCACCCTCAGTCATCTCGTTTTGAAACTAAATCGGAATTCAGTTGCTAAAATGATTACATGATATGTTTCATGGACATCGGATCGCTTTGTTCGGTCATGAACCAAATACAATTAATCTAAAGTTATTTCGGTCACTCCTTTGACAGAAATAATGTTAGACAAAAAAAAAAGAAAGAAAGAATTTTAGACTATTTGCATTCAGTTCATGGCCGGTCAAAACAACCCGATGCCAGCTGCACATGAAATGTTTGGAAAATACTCTTTTAAAATTGGAGAAAACGTAAACTTACTCACACAACTGTCTCAGTGTCGCAAGAGAGAAATGAAGGAGGCGTCACTGCGTGCGGACTAGTCGATATACGCTACACCACATCCGCTGAGTTTTGAGACCACTGTGCGCATGATTTAAAGCTGATGGATAAATGAATCAATAACTAAGGTGAGAGAATTTAAAGAAGAGGGTCTCGTGGCTACGACTTTGCAGATGTCTGACCTACGCATTAGACAACGCGCTGGTCAGACCTTGAGTGCCCACCTAACATTGGTTGTGTTTCATTGTATGTGTGTGTAGTGAAAGTAGAAAAAAAAAAATGTACAAAAACGAAGAGCTAACATATATAGGGAGACAGGCGGGTATGGTGAGATGGCGTGAAAAGATCGGGAAAAAAGAAGGAGGCAGACGCAGACAGAGAGAGGTGGAGAGAGACGAGATTCTGCTTTAATTCACTAACCTTTCAAAACAGACACCATCTAAGAGCTATGAGCAATTATCAGAAATGTATGATTCGTCTGTCTACTTTTTTTGGGGGGGGGGTGGGGGGGGGGGGGGGCTGGGGGGGTGGGGGGTGGGGGGGGTGGGGGGTAGGGTACGCTATCACTGACATTTAAAACTTGTTTAGATTTCCGCCCTCTAGTCGCCTCACTTTGCAATTAGTCATAGGATCTTTGATTGTCTGTCTGTCTGCTTGCGTGTCTGTCTGTCCGATAAACAGATACTCAAACAGACAGACAGACAGACAGCGACATAAACAAAGCTACCGACACAGACACAGACACACACACACACACACACACACACACACACACACACACACACACACACACACACACACACACACACACACACACACACACACATACACGCACGCACGCACAGAGAGAGAGAGAGAGAGAGAGAGAGAGAGAGAGAGAGAGAGAGAGAGAGGGAGGGAGGGAGGGAGGAGAGACAGACAGACAGACAAACAGAAGTTCCGTTCAACACCAGAAGACAAAATTCAGATCCTATTTCGTTGTAGTTTCTTGAAACACGTCATTATCAGTGCTATTGAAAACGTTTTTGTCCTCTGATGCTTTCATCCACCCTACCCCCCCCTTTCCTTCCTCCCCCCCCCCCTTCTCCCTCCTACTTTCCCCTCCTTCCCTAACCCCTTCTCCTACTCGTCTGCCTTTACCTCTTCCGTGATCAATACGAAAGCTCAATCACCTTACAGCAACTTTCTTATTAAAATGAACACTGGGGAAAAAAAAAAACCAACCCAACTGTATCACCGATGTCTTAGGGCTGTTTGTTTCTCTGTCTGGCTTTGTCTTCATTCTTGTTTTCTTTTGTTTATTGATTAACCCTTAAACCCTCACGTTCTCCCCCCTCTTTTTCCACCTACAAAGAGAACACAGCTCCTATGATATTTCCTGCAAACCAGCCGAACATACGCAGCTAAACCCAAGTTCTGTTTTCTTTTTTTGTTTAATCTAAATTTGTTGTTTTTGTTTCTTCCTTGTCACATTTGTCTTTCCTATTAGAAGACGTCATTCAACGGAACGTGCTGCTTTTATAGTGTCTGCTGTTTGTTTGTTTGTTTCCTTCGTTCGGCAAGCGTAGCAGCCATTTTCCAATCTTTCAGTACATTCTCCGCATTTATCATCCCGCATTCTTTGCTTATCATCTTTCGTACTTTGTTGTCACATATCCCTTGATTTTCATCACTTTTATTTCTAGTTTATTATTACGTATACCTCGTCCATCAAGTTAATTAGTACGCGTTGATAGTTGTTGTCATCCTCGTTCTTTTTCAGTTTTCTCATGATGTATTCCTAGTTCATCAATATGTATGCTTTTTGTTCATGATCACCTGTCCTTGGTTTATCATCTACAGTCCAAGCTTGTTATCATGTATTTCCAGTTTATCAATATGTATATCCCGTTTGTGATTACCTGACCTGTTAACTGCATTCCAAGTTTATGATTATGCATCTTTGTTTATTGCTGTTAAACATCGTGCATTCCTGATCAATCATCCTTTAGGAACACGACGAGTCTACCATTCTGCATTCCAGTTCATTGTAATAATAATAATAATAATAATGAATACTTATATAGCGCCTATTCTCGGCTAGAGCCCAAGCTCTAAGCGCTTTACAATCAACACTCGTTTACACAACGGGCTGTCTACCTGGGTAGTGCCGACTGAAGAGCTGCCAGCTGGCGCTTCATTCAGTCGTTTCCCGTGTCATCCAGTCAATATCGTTCAATATCGTTCACTCAGTTTCCTTACTTCCTTCATTCTTTCCATTTCTCACGCAGGTGCATGCTATGTGTAACGTGTCATCCATACCAACGGCCAAACTGGCCTTTTCTTCCGAAACTTGGTGATGGGATTTTACGTGTGGCAAGATATTATGTGTGCGTTCACACACGGAACCTCGGTTTATAGTCTCATTCGAAGGACTGTATGGGAAATGGAGTCAGAACCAATGTTAACTCCGAGGGAAAAATCCCCCTGTACCGAAACGCCCCAGCGGAGATTCGAACCCGCAACCCCAGGATCACCAAGATTACGAGTCAGGCGCTCTACCAACTGAGCTATTCCGGCTCATTGTAACATAGTGCTAGCTTGTCATCATATAGTCACATTCTATTACCTGTTGCTCTTTCATCAGTATGACTTGTTTTTTTCTCGACGTTTAATCGACGTTTATCATTACATATCTTCAGTTAATCACTATGCTTATTCTTTAACTTTTCCTGTATAATCATTTATTCTCACTTTATCATTACGTATTTCTAGTTTGTCGTTACGTATTTCCAGCGTATCATAACATATTATGTCTAATTTATCATGACATGATCGTAGGTTCATGTTCCTATTGTATGTACACGTGATCTTAGTTTGCTATAACGAGTTAGTTGTCGTCGCGTATCCGTGTCGCACTCTCCAGCTGTTCATAATTTATCATCGCGTATTTTTTTTTTTCTCGTACCTGAGCGTCTATCTATTGATCTATCTGTTGTCTGTCTGTTCATCTCTCCTCTCTCTCTCTCTCTCTCTCTCTCCTCTCCCTCCTCTCTCTCTCCTCTCTCTCCCGCATCTCTCTCTCTCTCTCTCTCTCTCCTCTCTCTCTCTCCGTCTCCTCTCTCTCTCTCTATGTGCCTATGTGTCTGTGCTCCTCTTTTTGTCATTATTGGTGTGTCATACTAGCTGTTCATCTGTCTGTCTATTTGTCTGTCTGTCTATCTGTCTTTCCAACTATCTTTACATCTATCTGTCTGTCTATCTGTCTAACTGTCTATCTATCTATTTATCTATACACCTACCTACCCACCTAACTGTCTGTCTATCTGTCTGTCTGTCTGTCCGTCTCTATCTGTCTGTCAATCAATCAATCAATCAATCAATCTATCTATCTATCTATCTATCTATCTATCTATCTATCTA
>JADBJO010003684.1:139963-142463 GCA_016801955.1 Conus betulinus | reverse complement strand
GTCGTGATCTCAATGAGCCTTAAATTTCTGGTGGCACCATATTCGTCTGTCGTGATCTCAATGAGCCTTAATTTTTCAGTGGCACCATATTCGGCTGTCATGATCTCAATGAGCCTTAATTTTCCAGTGGCACCATGTTCGGCTGTCGTGATCTCAACGAACCTCAATTTTCTGGTCGCACCATATTCGTCTGTCGTGATCTCAATGAGCCTTAAATTTCTGGTGGCACCATATTCGTCTGTCGTGATCTCAATGAGCCTTAAATTTCTGGTGTGGCACCATATTCGTCTGTCGTGATCACAATGAGCCTTAATTTTCTGGTGGCACCACATTCGTCGGTCGTGATCTCAATGAGCATTATTCTCCAGAGCCAACCCTTTAATATGTTGTGATTTCACAGAGCCCTACTTCTCCAGTGATCACCATGTAAGTGTGACTTGATTTTGACGAGTCGTATTTCTCCTGCGGTCATGGTTTCAGTCCGGCCTCAATTTGATAACCCTTGCAAACCCGTTGGTTACCAGTTTAGTAGTCCTTCATTTCAGCCACCCTTATTTCTCTGGGCCGCCACCATTTCACTCCAGCTAGCCTGGCTTTGATTCAATAACCCTTACAAGCTTGGTGTGGCCACAAATTTAGTATGCTTTCAGATTTTTATTCAGTGGCAGTGTTCTCTACTTTCGTTTCAGTGACCCTTGATTCTGCTTTGGCCTTCATTTTTAGACTGGTTATATTTCAATGACCCTTAATTCTCCAGTGGCCTGCTGTACAGTCTGGCTTTGAATCAATGACCTTTGAAAGCTCTAAGACCACTGGTTCAATATGCCTTTTTTTTCAATGACCCTTAAGTCTCCAGTTGCCATTTATTCAGTCCTGCTATTTACAATGGCCACCAGCGCCACTTTCGTCTGCCTTGATTTTATAAGCCTTAAGCCTCCAGTAGCTACCAAATGTTCTGTCTTTTTATTTAATGATCCCTAAAAGTCCAATGGCAACCAGTTCTAGTTGCAAAGTGAGACGACCGCAGGCGGAAATCTAAACAAATCTTAAATAAATGTTAGCGAACCACCCAGAGACACGTGAACAAACGAGTCACAAGACAATGGCAACCAGTTCAGACTAGGTTTACTATGAGACTTAATTCTCTGCGGCTGACATTTGAGTGTGCCTTGATTTCAGTAAGCCCTAGTGGGTCTGACCTTAATTCAATGACCCATGATTTTTCGGTGGCCACTAGTTTAGTCTCCCTTATTTCAGTGACAGTTAAATCCACGGTAGCCACTTTTCAGCCTGGCTTTACTTGTGTGGTCATTGATTGTCTAGCGGCCAGCAGTTCAGTTTCCTCGATTTCAATGACCTTTCATTCCCTAAAGGCCAGACGTGTCGGATTTTGTCACCTCCAAATATTGGCGGTCACTTTGGATCTTTGAGGCTTTGCTTTAGCAATAAATGGGTAACATCTACCAATCAACGAGTCTGAATATTTATAGAGAACTCAAGAATAACAAAATAAGCAAAGATGAAATATGAAACGTATGTACAGAGAAACACACACACACACACACACACACACACACACACACACACAAAAAACACACACACACACACACACACACACACACACGCGCGCGCGCGCACGCGCACGCACACAACACACACGCACACACAAACATGCGTGTGCGCGCGCACGCTCGCATGCACGCACGCACGCACGCACACACACACAACACACACACACACACACACACACACACACACACACACACACACATCACGCACATGCACGCACGCACGCACGCACGCACGCACGCACGCACGCACGCACGCACGCACGCACACACACACACACACACACACACACACACGTCGCGTTCGCGCACGCACACTTGCGTCCCCCACGCTGCAATAAGCTGAAATAAAACATGCGCATGGAAAGACAAGCAACTGTGATTACCACTGATATGGTGTTGCTAGTACTATGCTAGTAGTAGTAGTGGTGGTAGTAGTAGTAGTAGTAGTAGTAGTAGTAGTAGTAGTAGTGGTAGTAGTAGTAGTAGTAGTAGTAGTAGTAGTAGTAGTAGTAGTAGTGTTGTTGTCGTTGTGGTGAGAAGAAGAAGAAGAAGAAGAAGAAGAAAATGAAAGTATCCGGAAATTTCATGAAGAGTGAAACGCTCACGTAAGCAACACACACACACACACACACACACACACACACACACACACACACACACACACACACACACACACACACACACACACACACACACGAGAGAGAGAGAGAGAGAGACAGACGCATGCAGAGAGAGAGGAGACGCACACATATGCAGAGAGAGAGAGAGAGAGAGAGAGAGAGAGAGAGAGAGGGGGAGAGCGAGAGAGAGAGAGAGAGAGAGAGAGAGAGAGGAGAGAGAGAGAGAGAGAGCATCATTACGGCATGTTTATCACTTACTTGGAACGCCTTGAATTCTGCATCTTGGTTCTCTACCTCAGAGCAGGATTC
>JADBJO010003684.1:119963-129963 GCA_016801955.1 Conus betulinus | reverse complement strand
TGTGGCCTGAATGCGATGCACTTAATTGTGGCCCGATTATTTAGTCACTTATGAATCTACTCATTTATTCCATAACTTGAGGAATATTTTTTTTTCTTTCCAACCAGCATTCTTACTTTTCATCAAAGGTCAAAAGGGCTGGTCAGTTCTGATGAGTGTACATTTCTACAACCTTGACAACAGACGAGTGACGTGGCATATGCAAGCAGAATCTCTGCCATCTAAGAAGAGAAGGTGCAAAAAAAAAAAAAAAAAAAATGTGGCGTTCGATGTGTACGAGCCAGGACAAACTGGGGATCAAGCCTACTTAACTTGCAATTGTGAGTATACTTATCACTTAGGCTACTTTAAAAGGATTCACTGCAAGTTTGTACACCTGAAGAGTAAGTGTCTCTTCGGACGCTTTCTAGCATTGGAATGTACAGCCTTAGTGAAGCAAGTCCTACACATTACATGGGAGAAAGGGACGAGGTCGTCTGCGATGTAAATGGTAGATAGTGATTTCCCTTTAGTGTCAAATCCTGAAATGTAGCGTATAAGCCACGCTTTGGATTCAACTGTTGGCGTTCTGTCTTTGTCTTTGTCAAAGCTGATTGCTAGCACACACAAAAAAAAAATCTGGCATAGACGTAACCGGCTTTTGAATGAATTTCCCGTGCCAACATGGAAAAGATCGGACTTTCTTCCGTCAGGGCCTGTGGCCCGCAAAAAAAAACTGTTGATTCAATCTTAACACATTGAACGCTTACTGTTAGCCATCACAAATAAGGTTATGATCAGTATGATCAGGTAAAACTGACGTGATGAAGGAAATAATTTCACACAAGATATGCGTTGCAGTTGAATTTGTGGTCTCTGTGTGTGTGAAAACGCCTAGAAATACCCACTACCCAAGGTAGACGTTGTGGTGTTTCCTCCTCCTCAAACTGTCAGCAGGAAAGTCAGTCGGTGGTGGAGTCTTCATACCTATATATGGAGACAAAGTCATCAAAATGAAGATGTTGGGTCTGCATGTGAACCACGGAATTGATCACCGCTGACACTGCTTGTGGCGCAGTGACATCTGTCGGATGAAGGTCGCCAACAGCAAGGTGGGAGAAATCAGTCCTGATTGAAGTCAGATGTGGCGCCCCCGTAGCACCGAGTCGTCAGTGACTTTCAGGTCTAGAGTGTTTCTCATCTGCTTCAGCTTCCCACAACCAGCCGCAGTGCCAGATACATCAAGTGAAGAGATCAGTCAGATGAACGGTGATCATTTGCTGTTCGATCTGTCAGTGGTTACCATTTCATTTGATCAATGAATTGAAATCACTCGAGAGTCTTTCCAAAATCCCTGTCTTGAAAATTCATGAACGATATAATTTGCAGTTTGCTGTCGAAAACAAACACTGCAGTAAACGCTCCTCCAGCAATCTGTCTGTCCACTTGGTTTGTGTCATGATAGGATCGTTTTTCACATCGTGCTGATTTTGATCCTTCTAACATGGATACATCTTTATCCACTCTCTCTCAGAACACGTGTTCACCATCACCATATGCCGCTTGTGTTAGCGGGTCTTTGAGTGTGTGCACTCTCACTGTCTGTGTGGCTTCAACAAAAGTCGTTTGATCGCTCACACACGTTAGTTAAGAGTGCCGGGGGAAAAAAAAAGACCGACTGCTACAGAGTCATTTCCTAAAACATCGATTTACCAGTTCCAGCCAAAAGACTTTTCGATCTATCTCATGGAATCTTGCCATGATGCATACTCAGCTACCCTGTACATGACGAATCTTTCCTATGGTTGAAGAATACCACAAAATGTGCAGACATGGGGTGACAGGATTTTCTTTTGGGTGCTAAATAACGAGTTCTTGTCGCGTTGTCGTCGCCACTAGTCTCTCGGAGATGATGCAGACTGATGAATGTGCGCATATACACATTTGGGGAAAAGAAAAAAAAATGGTTAGAGAACACCTGCTCTTAATTGATAGTGGTGATAGCATATACAGTAGATCCATGTTCACGCATTCACACACACACGCGCGCGCGCGCGCACACACCACGCACACACACACACACACACACACACACACACACACACCACACACACCACAGAGAGAGAGAGAGAGAGAGAGAGAGGAGAGAGAGAGAGAGAGAGAGAGAGAGAGGACACCGAATGAACAGGTTCTTAACACACACTTCCGATCTGTCATCAGCTCTGCAGGTTATAGTAGTTGGTAATGTGTTTAGACCAGCGAGTGACTTCTTGTTGTGTCTCATCCATGTTTCAAACTTGCATTAAAACTATGCTCTAATGACATCTTCCAGTCACGATGTAACGAGTGAGTCACAAAACAAAAAGCCTTGGAAATAGTGAACTTCCGATCTACAGACTCTGAAGACAGGAAGAAGTTACGTTAAAACTGACATAGAACGATACATGAGGGGAAAAAAATACGCCAACATGTCCGTATATTATATCGAGCTTTCGCAACAACTTCTGACTCCCATTTCAGAAGAAGACAGCCCAGGCAATAATGATGGAAAGAGACTGAACAACAAGGTCCGAGCAGGTGGTCCCAATGGAAACGAGTCTTCAGCCAGAACGGATGAATGAATGGGAAGAAACCCACGGCGATGGAGAACGATCCTCACAAAGTCTTCAGCTGGGAACAAACATTGCGACGACCTTGGATCCGACAGCCAGAGTATCGGACCGAGGATATCCGACCGACCCCCCATTTCCTCTTACAGGTGCACGTGGCGAGAAAAGTCGTTGCGGGAGTTCACTGCAAGCTCCGTGGGCTGCAGGGAAGAGGTTGACGTCCGGATCGGTGGGCAGGGTCTTGTAGATGTCCTGCAGAAGCAGCTCCAGTTGAAGCACAGGCGCGGCCACCACCTGCCCATGTCCTCCGTCTTCTCCGGCCCTGCCCCTGCCTCTCTCCGTGGACCCGGCTCCCGCATTGCGTGCGTAGATGGCGAAGGAGCTGTGCCGTGTCCCCATCTCCTGGGAACCGTCGCGGAACAGGTCGGCGTAGTCGTTGTGGTGGTGGTGGTGGTGTGGTGGTGATGGTGATGGTAGCTGCGGTGGTGCTGGTTCTTGTCGGTGGCGTTACGGACGGCGCAGCACGCGGCCATCCAGAACATGAAGGGCACGTTGATGTCGTTGCCGATGGTCTCCATGGGGTCGCGCGAAGGGATGACTCCGGAAGCGATGTAGATGGCCGGCCCTTCGTCGTAGCCGCCCCCAGCGCCGCCGCTGTGGAAGTAGTGGTACATCTGGCGCTTGTGGCTGTGGAACTTGCCGGACACGAACTCGGCCGGGGACACCTGCGGCACGCCGCACTGCTGCACGGCGAACTGGCGCACGTGCAGCACGGCGCGGTGCCAGGCGGGGTAGAGGGCGGCGTGCATGGGGGCGGTGTTGGTCATGGTGAAGGTGGCGGTGCGAGACACAGGGTCAGGCCCGGCCAGCTCAGGCCAGATGAGGTGAGCCGTGCGGTACGTGGTGGCGCTGTAGTCGGAGGGCAGGACCTAGGTGCAACACACACACACACACACACACACACGTTGTGACCCGTTACTGGTTTGGCCTGTATACAGCCCTGTGGAGACACTGAGATGCTTAAATGCGAACATACTTTTGATCAGTGTGGGTGATTGCACGTTTCATCAATGTGTGCTATGCACGTTTTATCGGTCTATGGTTTTGTTTTAGTCTGTATAATACACGATTTATCAGTCTGTGGAATACACGATTTGTCCATCTGTGGAACACGTTGTATCAGTCTGTGGTACACATGTTTTATCAGTCTGTGGTGTACACACGGTGTGTGGAACAATCAGTCTCACAACATGTATCGGTGTGTGGAACACACACGCTCTATCAGTTTGTAAAACACACGATTGATCAATCTGTGAAATACACGATTTATCACAGTGTGTGGAACACACAGTTTTAGTCTGTGGAACACATGTTTGTCAGTCTGTGGAACACACGGTTTATCAGACTGTGGAACACACGTGTTTAACAGTCTGTGGAACACACATTTTATTAGTCTGTGGAACACATGTTTGTCAGTCTGTGGAACACACGATTTATCAGTCTGTGGAACACATGTTTGTCAGTCTGTGGAACACACGATTTATCAGTCTGTGGAACACATGTTTTGTCAGTCTGTGAGACACACATTTCTTTAGTCTTTGAGACACGCGTTTTATCAGTCTGTGAGACAGCGTTTTATCAGTCTGTGAGACAGCGTTTTATCAGTCTGTGACACGCGTTTTATCAGTCTGAGACACGCGTTTTATCAGTCTGTGAGACAGCGTTTTATCAGTCTGTGAGACAGCGTTTTATCAGTCTGTGAGACAGCGTTTTATCAGTCTGTGAGACAGCGTTTTTATCAGTCTGAGACACGCGTTTTATCAGTCTGTGAGACACGCGTTTTATCAGCTGTGACACAGCGTTTTATCAGTCTGTGAGACAGCGTTTTATCAGTCTGTGAGACAGCGTTTTATCAGTCTGAGACACGCGTTTTATCAGTCTGTGAGACACGCGTTTTATCAGTCTGACACACGAGACACGCGTTTTATCAGTCTGTGAGACAGCGTTTTATCAGTCTGTGAGACAGCGTTTTATCAGTCTGAGACACAGCGTTTTATCAGTCTGTGATCAGTCTTATCAGTGAGACAGCGTTTTATCAGTCTGTGAGACAGCAGTCTGAGACACAGCGTTTATCAGTCTGAGACACGCGTTTTATCAGTCTGTGAGACACGCGTTTTATCAGTCTGTGATCAGTCTGACAGCGTTTTATCAGTCTGAAACACACGTTTTATCAGTCTGTGAGACACGCGTTTTATCAGTCTGTGAGACAGCGTTTTATCAGTCTGAGACACACGTTTTATCAGTCTGTGAGACAGCGTTTTTATCAGTCTGTGAGACAGCGTTTTATCAGTCTGAGACACACGTTTTATCAGTCTGTGAGACACGCGTTTCATCAGTCTGTGACGCACGTTTTATTAGTCTATGGTTCACACGGTTTTATCAGTCTGTGACAGACGTTTTATTAGTCTATGGTTCACACGTTTTATTAGTCTGTGAAACACGTTTTATATCAGTCAGTGTGAAATACGTTTTATCAGTCTGTGAGACACGTGTTTCATCAGTCTGTGACACACGTTTTATTAGTTCATGGTTCACACGGTTTTATCAGTCTGTGACAGACGTTTTATTAGTCTATGGTTCACACGTTTTATCAGTCTGTGTGAAACCGTTTTATCAGTCTGTGAGACACGCGTTTCGTCAGTCTGAGAAACACGTTTTATTAGTCTATGGTTCACACGTCTTATCAGTCTGTGACACACGTTTTATTAGTCTATGGTTCACACGTTTTGTCAGTCTGTGTGAAATACGTTTTATCAGTGTGTGAGACATGCGTGTTATCAGTCTAGAAGACACACGGTTTATTGGTCTGTAGTACAACATAAGTCTGTCATCCAGACAGCAAAACGTAGAGGTATGCAGACAAACAGACGGACGGGACGGGTTAACACAGATAGACATATCCAGACGGGCAAAATACATTAGGCGACACATGACTATGATACCCAGTCAGCGAGAAAGAGAGAAAGTACCAAGACAGAAAGACTGGCACAGGCACGATCGCAGCGACAAAACGGGCGCAGATGTACACAGGCGAGGAATATACAACGGCAGGCACTCATATGCCGTCGTCATGTCCTCCACTGTAAGAGAGCGTACAGAAGCTTAAACCGACGCTGCGCAATCTTCATTCTCTAAGTGCCAACCGAAAACCTATCTATCCATTTAAGCCAGAAGGAGAGATAAGGACGCTGCAATGGTTGTATGCGCGGGATGGGCCACTGTTTAGCCCCACAATTAGACACAGTCCGAGATTGTCAGTTCGAATACCGCTGGCGCCAAACATACAACCGTTGGCGCTTTCGTCGTCCGTCTTGAAGTGTTGTCGTTCTGGCAGTGTCACAGACACCCACAGAGGTTATGGCTACTTCTTTTGCTAAGCTTACTGCTTGTGGTGCATGACAGAAGAAGCGCCATGTGCGGTTTTAGATGCACACTCTTCCGCGTTGCTGCACATATTGCCAGCAGATGATTTCCTGGGAACGGACGCTTTAGCTGCAGATGATTTTCTGTACACTTAACCGACTCTTTTTCCCAGCAGATGATTTTTTCAAGGTGGCGCGGCTCATTTCAGTTAATACATTTAAAAAAAACAACTTTTCAGAACCCCCCTTCCATTCTTCCATTGGCCAGTTTTACATGCACATCGTCCACTCTTAACCCTCTGCTTTTTGGGCGAGATTTGTCTTCGATCTTAACGTTCAAAAACGGTCTGTGCTATATACAGACTGGTGACTTTTGTAGACGAAATGAACAGCCCTCGATGGACGGACATTTCACGTTGTCCTTTACTCGTTACTGTTACTGTATCTTCATACATTGGAGCAGACTGCCCAGGACAGATGGCCGGCGATCAGTTGTCCGCAAAGGTGCAGAGACCCGTGAAGGCAACAGAATTGCTGCAGCTGAGCAGCGCAGGATGATCAGGAAGACCAGTGTCAACAGATCTCCAACTGCCGCCACCATCCCCTGTCCGTACTGTGATAGATCTTTTCGGGGCGCAGATCGGCCTGGCCAGCCATCTGCGCACTCACCCCCAATCCCAGGATGACTAGATGGTCTTCGTCGTCTCGACGGACAAACAACAACAAGCATTCTTCATAATGCGGTCTTTCACATCTTCAGTATAAGCTTAGAGCGCGTCCCAGCTTGGGTGACTTTGTATTGAACCTGAGCCTTGGGCATATGAACCTGACAATGAGTCCAAACGGCGCTCACAACGAGAAAGACATCGGCTTAAAAACGATCGAACAAAATAATGTAAAAGCAGAAAGCTACTTTTTTTTAATCAGAAAAAGGGCGACATGTCCTTAGCCTTCATTGCAAGCTTCAGATCTTTAAACTTAGCGTTACTGAAAACAGAACACATCAAATATTTGTTTTGGAAGAAAAGGGCCTTCGAAAAGACATGTTTGATATCAACTTTCGTTTTTTTTTTTTTTTTCGTTTTTTTTTTCAATGCTGATCGATGAGAATGAGGATGATGAAGATGATGCTATGGATTTCCATTCCGGTCTGAGACTGCTCGACAGGGCTGTACTCAACGCTTCCTTTCATGGTATTACCCCCGCGTCAGCCAGACCCGAGGGGATACAGACACCTGCAGTGTTGGACAGGAAATCTGAGCAACACTCTCAGAGACGCATCCATCAAGTGTATGAATCTCGACTGTGTGGTCCCAGTCTTCCCAACTGAGCCCGTAGCAAACTCAGCTCTGGGTAGGAGCCGGTCGGGGCAGAAGAAAAATCCCACATGACTCTGATGGGAATCGAACCCACGACCTCCCAGCCGGGAGCCCGCGATGCTAACCACTTCACCACGGCGGCTGGTCGTGTTTTACATCAAACTGGTAGCCCAGTCGCTCATTAACTGTATTAAGATGCGCGCCAGCGTTAACGTTGGGTCATGCTAATGTCATGACCCCTCAGCACTATGACCTCTTCCTTCCCATGGGCGAAGAGGGGGGGGGGGTTGGTGGGGTGGGGTGTGTGGGCCGGCTACCAGAGCTGCAGTTGTGGAGGGGTAATCCTTTGAGCGCTAACGGGGTGATATTCATAATCTACAGTAAGGCCGGGTGTGTACGGTGCATTTTGTCTGCCCCAACTGAAGTGATGGTACAGCAAGAATGATTGGTCTCTTTAGTGGGGAGAATGCCAAACAGTCATGGTGGATTCAATCTACAGAAATTCTTTTTTTTTTTTTTACTTTCCGTAAACAAACAATGGATTGCTTTCCGGAAGAAAGAGGTTGTAAACATTTTTAAAATCGATATAATGGGATTGAAGGAATCTTCAATCAATCAACAGTACATGATTATAATAATTGTTAAAACAAAAAAAAAAAAGGGGGGGGAGGTGAGGGGGGGGGGGGGGGGGGGGGGGGGGGGGGGTGGGGGGGGGACACAGAGCAGCAACAAGCTTGTAACGTATAGCATGCTCACACATTATGCTTCAGTTTGTATGTGACGACAGGTGAACCATATTATTTCTATTATGCAAACGTAAACGAATAAATACGTTGATAGCTAACTGCTTATAAAACGACAAGATAAAAACCATTCAACGAAAGCGTCTCCCTAAAACATGAACTGCAAAAAAATCAACTGAAAAAGTAAAGATAATGATCCGTAAATGAATGAAAAAAAAATGTGGAATGGGGAAAGAAGAATGATACATATTGAAAAAGACTGACAATCAAACAAACCGGTCTAACACGGAAAGAATAGAACCGTGCCCCCCCCCCCCCCCAAAAAAAAAAAAACTACCAAGGGAAGTAATCCATGATGTTTCGAAGAGCTCCTTTCAAAACCCCAAATATTGTCTCCCTTTAAACGACAGCCCTTTTTTTTCTGAAAAATACGAAATCCAGATTCCATTGAAAAGTTCATGTGCAAGCCCATGTGTTTGCTTGGCATTTGTGTACAACATTAAGATATCTTCAAATGAAATCCGCTTTAATTCTCAACGGAAAGAACACACAAGAGAGAGAAGAAACAGGTTTGAAGGTGAGCAAGCAAGAGTGATTCTGGCGTGTCATATGGGTGCGGCGATCACGGGCATGGGAAGGGTCCCCCCCCCCCCCCCCCCCCCCTCCACCGCCATCCCCGTAACCCCCACCCCACCCCCACCCCACCCAGCTGACTGTCAGCTGTCAGTCAGTATGGGTGATGTCCCTTACCTGGTGGGCGCCCAGCTGGCAGCCGTCTTCGTCCTGGCACTTGCCCATGTCCTGCAGACGTACCATGCCTTTCTTCGCCTTCCTCAAGAACCAGGCTGTGTCTTCTGTGTCCTCCACCAGACCTGTTGTGGTGGTAGTCATCGTCATCATCATCATCATCAGCAGCAGCAGCAGCAGCAGCAGCAGCAGCAGCAGCACACACCCCCCCCCCCCACCACCATCATCATCATCATCAGCAGCAGCAGCAGCAGCAGCAGCAGCAGCAGAAAACAAACATCCCCCCCCCACCACCACCATCATCATCATCATCATCATCATCATCATCACCACCATCATCACCATCGCCAAGACGACACCACCACCACCACCACCACCGTCCTCGTCTTCATTCTCATCCTCATCGTCATTCTCCTCATCATTATTGTCATCATCATTATCATTATCATCATCACAACATCACCACCACCACCATCACCACCACCACCACCACCATCATCGTCTTCATCACCAACACGATACCACCACCACCACCACCAACCATCCTCGTCCTCATTCTCATCCTCATCGTCATTCTCCTCATCATTCTTATCATCATCATTATCATCATCATCATCATCATCATCATCATCATCACATCCACCCACCACCATCATCATCTTCATCATCACCAACACGACACCCACCACCACCACCATCCTCGTTTTCATTCTCATCCTCATCGTCATTCTCATCATCATTCGTATTATCATCATTATCAGTATCATTATCACAAGTACCACCACAATCCTCCTCTTCCTACTCGTAACCATTATCGTTATCAGTATCATCGTCGTCATCAGCAGCAATATCATGATTATTGTGTTGATGATTTTGACCGAAATGCATTTTTGTGCGTGTGCAATTTATATGTTGTGGTGATGGTAGTGGGGGGGGGGGGGGGGGGGGGCGGGGTTGAGGAGTGGTGAAGGGGGGCGGAGAGGTGGTGTCTGTTGGGGGGAGGGGGGAGGGGGCGGGGTTGGGGAGTGGCGAAGGGGGGCGGAGAGGTGGTGTGTGTGTGTGTGTGTGTGTGTGTGTGTGTGTGTGTGTGTGTGTGTGTGTGTGCAAGAAATCCACTCCTCTATCATCAGCCACAACACCCCACACTAGCACAACATGAAGCAAACGCACTGTGTTACCAC
>JADBJO010003684.1:97463-109963 GCA_016801955.1 Conus betulinus | reverse complement strand
GTCGGGTTTCAAAGTGAGGCGACTGCAGGCGGAAATCTGACTAAATTTCAACAAGTAGTTATAGTGAGTCCGCCGAGCAACGTGGACAAACGAATCACAAGACCAACACGACGCGTTTCGACCTCGTAGGTCTTCTTCAGGAAAGACAAACAACATTCAGGACAACAACAACTCCGCTCGTTCATTTTCGTTGTCCTGAGTGTTCTTTAACTTGCCTGAAGAAGACCTTAGAGGTCGAAACGCGTCGTGTTGGGATTCGTTTGTCCACGTCGTTTGGCGGAGTCTTTATAAATACTTTTTTAAAAAATTTGTCATAAATGTCAGCTTCACAGTCGAGCTGTCTAACTGATTGCATACTCTGTAAGTGAACTTAAAAGCTGGCTTTCTGTGTAAACCCTGCAGCAAGGCTGTGTCTCGTCTGGCGCGGAGCCCGATGGGTTCTGTGGGTTGCTGGCGTTGGGAATGCAAAATAACGGCCTTAATGTGCTGTGTGGCGGCAAAGGGGGGGGGCATCATGAGTGTGGACTGGAGAGTAAACATCACTAATACGGCGCAGAAGGTGGAACAGTTGGAAAACAGAATATTGTAGGACGGTCGTGTCTTAAAGGGGGCATCATGAGTGTGGACTGGAGAGTAAATACCACTAATACGGCGCAGAAGGTAGAACAGTTGGAAAAACAGAATATTGTAGGACGGTCGTGTCTTAAAGGGAGCATCATGAGTGTGGACTGGAGAGTAAATACCACTAATACGGCGCAGAAGGTGGAACAGTTGGAAAACAGAATATTGTAGGACGGTCGTGTCTTAAAGGGGGCATCATGAGTGTGGACTGGAGAGTAAATACCACTAATACGGCGCAGAAGGTGGAACAGTTGGAAAACAGAATATTGTAGGACGGTCGTGTCTTAAAGGGGGCATCATGAGTGTGGACTGGAGAGTAAATACCACTAATACGGCGCAGAAGGTGGAACAGTTGGAAAACAGAATATTGTAGGACGGTCGTGTCTTAAAGGGGCATCATGAGCGTGGACTGGAGAGTAAATACCACTAATACGGCGCAGAAGGTGGAACAGTTGGAAAACAGAATATTGTAGGACGGTCGTGTCTTAAAGGGGGCATCATGAGTGTGGACTGGAGAGTAAATACCACTAATACGGCGCAGAAGGTGGAACAGTTGGAAAACAGAATATTGTAGGACGGTCGTGTCTTAAAGGGGGCATCATGAGTGTGGACTGGAGAGTAAATACCACTAATACGGCGCAGAAGGTGGAACAGTTGGAAAACAGAATATTGTAGGACGGTCGTGTCTTCATTGCGAAACAGAGTCACATATTTCACATTCCAGATTGCAATCTGTATACCACACTTCCGAACACTAAGTTTTTGTTTTGTTATTGTTGTTGTTGTTGTTGGTTCCCGGGGTTACTTAAAGTTTTCACAGAGAGTACTGTGTAGCCATCATGATGTACCGTCCATTTCACTTTATTGTGTTTCGTGTTTACTTGAATGCTTTCAACTGCATGGCGCAGCGAGTTTGTTTATGGAGTTGGGAACCACATTCAGTGACTCGAATATGATGATGATGATGATGATGATGATGATGATGATGATGCTGATGATGATGATTACGATGATGAAAAATTCCCCCCCCCCCCCCCCCCCCTTCCCCGTCTGTACAATATCTGGGGGGTGGGGAGGCATTTGATGGACAGTGAAGGGTACGCATTGAAGGCGAAGAGGTTTAGGGCAGGTGAACGGTTAGGAGAAAGTGTTCGCCTGCGACTGTTCAACAAACCATAGACACCTGGAAGGGCCATCTCCATAGTTTCCTATCCACATTTACCCCCCACCCCCACCCCCCACCCCCTTCACAAAACCCCATGAAGTTACAAAAAAAAAAACTTTCAGTTTAGGTTAGTTTGATTTATCATCATAACCTCTCCGACCACACAGAACCCCTTTAGGATTGTCATTACCCAGAGAAAAAAAAAAAAAATTGTCCCACGCTTGATCGGGTAGCATTCAATTTATATACTTATGTATTTCTACAAGATGCTGCACTGGTGCTGCAGGAATCGTTCTGCCAGGACCGCTTTTTTTGCTACCTCTTCCTTAATTCTTTTAATCACGCTGAGTGAAAAACCACCAAACAATGAGCGACCTGAGAGGCAGTGAAACGATTGGATGATGTTTGTCAGTTTGTTGGGTTGCACACACAAACGACGCATTGATCGTCTGGTGGAGAGGAAAGCTCATTTCTGCCCCCCCCCCCCCCCCCCCATCCCCCCCCCTCCTCCCCTCCTCCTCTATCCGTTTTTCTCTTTCAATTTCCGTGTGCATTCGTTCTCCATGTTTTCCTATTTGCATTTCCTGGTTTCTGTTAAGTTGTTGTCTGTTCGTTCGTTTGCTTTCGTGTTTTTTTTTTCTAACTTTGTTTCCCAACTTTTTTCCATCCCCCGTCTTCCTTCTCCTCTATAATTTATTCGTTTCTTTTTGTCTCAGTCTTTTTGCTCTTTCCGCTCTTTTTATTCTCAACGCCAGGAAATGAGGTTAGTGCTGACCAGTTCTTGACTTGATTTTTTTAAAACTGGCGTGACGAGTCAACAGTACGTTGTACTGTCTCTTTCGATGTTTGTCTGCCTGTTTGTCTGTCTCGGTCTTTCTGTCTTTGTCTGTCAGCCTGTATCCTACCTTCGAGACAGTTCTTGAGTTAAAATCAAATTTTGGACCGCCAGGGGATCTAAGAGGAGGTACGGATGAAAAAAAAAAACACTTCCCATGTACTGTTTAAAAATTGGATATGGAAACTATGAAATGTCAGCGTGTTTACCGCAAAAAATATATTACTTCATAGTTATCAGATCGTACCTGTTTCGCAGTGTCCCCGTTCCGAAGAAAAATTATATCCATGTTGCTGACGGATCTTAGATCCATTTTTGATCCAGAACAGTGAAACAGATCCTGATCAAAATGTAGTGGTTTTGTCTTTGGCCCACGTTCTATGTATTCATACATTTTGGTTAAATTCTGTTGAGCAGTTTTTTTGCGTTACCCGTTGCCAACAGACAGACAAACAGACAGACGGACAAACAAACAGTCGGACTGACAAAGAAACAAATCCATCTATTTTCACGAACGGGGAAGTATAACTTCCAAGGCGGAAGTAAAAAGAAGGTGCTCCACGAACCACTTGCATCTGAACGCCCCCTCCCCTCCCCTTCTTACTCCCTCACCTCCATGCCCCCCGGTCCCCGCCCCCACTCTCTTTTTTCATAATGGAACTCCTTTACCAGCATGATGCAAATACAAGTTTATGAAGCGCCATCCTCCGCAGTCTCTTATTAACTTTCCACCCAAGCACTGTACTGTAGACTCGAGCGATCCCGACTCGGGTCTGACATGCCGAAGACAAGTCCGTTAGCTTCGAGCAGCCAGCTAAGAGCGGCAAAACCACGTGACAGTAATTGCCTCCACGGATAGAAATCCTCTTGAGAGATGGAAGGAGAGAGGCGATGACGAGGGGGGGGGGGGGGGGGGGGGGGGGGGGGGGGAAGTGGGGGAGGGTAGAGGGTACGGAGGTGTGGGGTTAGGATTGAGGGGGGGGGGGGGGGGGGGCGAAAAAAGGAGATGGGCTGGATGCTGTCCTTTGATTGGTTTCTCCAGTGGCCAATCAGATTAAAGAAAGGTCGGCCAGGGTCAGACTACGTCGGATGAAGGTTAGCAGGCTCGGGAGTGAGCTAGACAAGAATGAGTGAAAAGGTCGACGGGAAAGGTCGTTTCAGATCACTGTCAGTCTCGTCGGTCTGTAGAGAGACTCACTTAGTTGGTTAGCAAGTGGCGCATTGATTTGTCCTAGGAGACGACGATTGCCAATGCCACACAAGTCGAGTCAAGACTGGCAGTACAAAGGATTCGATACGTAAGGAAATACTGATCACAGAACACCGACACAGCGACATTGCCGCGTCTCCTCTAGTGGGTTTGTCTTGTGGAGTGACATGTTACTGATCGCCTTTCCAGTGACGCACAGGAGAGAGAGAGAGAGAGAGAGAGAGAGAGAGAGAGAGGAACGAAGATTTTGTAAGATGATCCTTTCTGCATTTGTTTCTTACGTAACAGCAGAAAACGTTGCCTTGACTTCCCTCCCGCTAGGGCTTGGCTACCCGGATTATATCATGAAAGACGAGCCGGAGGGTGTGGCTGTGTCTGCGAGAGCCAGAGTAGGACGACATATCACTAGTGCCACTGACGAAGCACACTATAGGTGAGGCAGTGAAAAAAAAAAACCTGATTTATCGCCAAGCTGTCATTTTTGCTCCCGCTGAAATGGTGTAATATTCACTGCTTCGCTTGCCTCATTCCGATACAAGGTACGCCTTGATTTATTTCGCCTTTTGTCTGGAGACCTGATCTTTGCCGCGTGTGAAAAGACGGAAGAGTTTGTTCCTGTTCGCCAGTGACTCAGTTCAGTCCATGCGTTCCCCGAAGATGGACTGTAACAGCCTTCATGGTCAGATAGAAACGAACACATCCACAACGACACACCAGCGCTGAGTGAACCGATGGTGTAACAGCTTCAATGGTCAGATAGAAACGAGCACATCCACAAAGACACACCAGCGCTGAGTGAACCCTATGGTGTAACAGCCTCAATGGTCAGATAGAAACGAGCACATCCACAAAGACACACCAGCGCTGAGTGAACCTATGTGTAACAGCCTCAATGATCAGATAGAAATGAACACATCCACAAAAGACACACCAGCGCGCTGAGTGAACAGCCTATGGTGTAACAGCCTCAATGGTCGGATAGAAACGAGCACATCCACAAAGACACACCAGCGCACATCCACAAAGACACACCAGCACTGAGTGAACCTCTGTGCGAGGTGAGAGGAAAAGAGAACAAGGAGAAGAGAAAAAGCAATAAGAGGAGGAAGAAGAAGAAAAAGAAAAAGAAGGAGGAGGAGGAAGAAGAAGAAGACGATGAAAGAGAAGAGAAGAAGAAAAGGGAGAGAAGGACGAAGACGAAGACGACGACGACGACAACAACGACGACGACAACGTTGACAACGACGACGACGAAGAAAAGAAAGAAAAAGAAGAAGAGAAAAAACGGCCTAGAAGAGGAAGAAGAAGGAGGAGGAAGAGGAGAAACAGGACGTAGAGGAGGGAAAAAAAACAAGAAGAAGAAGAACAGCAAAAACTACGAGAAAAAAAAAATCGATTCAAACAAATGTAAAAAAAATATGCAGTGGCGACTATGGTAGTGCCTAAGGCTTGTTATCAAGGGGGGGGGGAGCTAAGAAGTCGAATAATGAAATCTAGTTCACGCACATAATCACAGACGGTGTTTTGGAAACACTGAAATGAAATAAAAAAAAAAGAAAGAAAAAAAATTCACACATTTGATCATCAACAGAAAATGATTATACTTAGCGTGAAAACAAGAAAGAAGAGCAGGACGAAAAAAAAAAAAAGCAAAGAAAAGAAAAGATGAAGGAATAATCAACACTGTTTTATCATCTTGCGAATGATATTCCTGATCCTGTCAGCAAAAGAACGACGACTGTTCCAAACTCTTTTCGGCTACAGAGAGAGAGAGAGAGAGAGAGAGAGAGAGAGAGAGAGAGAGACGTAGGATGGGTGGGTGAAAATGATCGATACGGTTGAGGCCAGTTTTTTTTTTATCTGATGGCCAACTGGAGCAGACAGCTATCGATTCTTCCCGGCTTTAAAACGGGATGCCAGCGAATATTCTTAATGCGTTTAATATTGCGGCTTTTGCTTGAAAAGTACACATTCCCCTTCCATCGATTCTCTAGGAAGGGAGCCGTTTCCTGCTGCTAATGTTGTTGCTTGGCCGTTGTTAGTTGGTCTCGAGCAGGTCGCTAGGCTGGAAAACAAAAGAAAGAGAAAGAACTGGGGGAGGGGGAAAGGGGGGGGGGGGGGGGGGGGGGGGGGGGGGGGGGGGGGGAATCACTTTCTGAAGCATGCCCGATTTTCTGGGTTTATTTTTCGGAAACTAAGAAAATGTGTTATTGATTTCTTTTTTAAATATATGTTAATACTGTCCTTTTCTTCGAATGCGTTGTTTTGCTGTTCGTTTTGATGCTTTAGTTATGCCGTCTCATTTTCACAGAACTGGTGTTGATGTTATTTGGTCATAGTTCTCTGATAAGATACTGGTATGTGCCCATGTTTGACGAATGACTTCAAAAGGACAATTCATATTGAATAACAAGACAACCATCACTATTCAATATTTATTGTCCTTTCGAAATCTTTAAAAAAAAAAATTAACAATCTTTAAGACACAGACTGATAACAAACTTTTTTCTTTTTTTTTTTTAATGCTGATCGATGAGAATGGGGATGATTAAGATGATGCTACGGATTTCCATTTCGGTCTGAGACTACATGACAGGGCTGTACTCTACGCTTCCTTTCATAATGTATCCCGGCGTCAACCAGGCCCGAGAGATACAGGCACCTGCAGTGTTGGTCAGGAAATTTGAGCAACACTCTCAGAAACGCATCCATTAAGTGGATGAAACTCGACTGTGTGGTCCCAGTCTTCCCAACTGAGCCCGCAGCAAACTCAACTCTGGGTAGGAGCCGGTCGGGGCAGAAAAACCCACATGACTTCTGATGGGATTCGAACCCACGACCTCCCAGCCGGGAGTCCGCGACGCTAACCACTTCGCCACGGCGGCTGGTAGACTGATAACAAACTTTTCCAGATCCGTCCAAAAAGAGTTCCACCCATCTACCTCTGGTGGTCACCAAGAAGAAACAGTCGTGTGCCGGCTGCACGCTGACCATTCGTTTTTTTTAAGTCATTCGTATCGTTCAAAGAGTGAAGAAGTTCCACATTCCGTCCAGTGTGATGTACAACTCAGTATTAGACACATTCTAATTGATTGTATGGAGCTACACGATGTCCGACATAAATAACGTCATGGAGAAAGCAGAACCAGCCAAACCCACGTCCACTAAACTCCATACAAATGACGCTTGACTGGTCTGACAACTTCCATCCAGTGTAAGACTAGAGATGTAACGACCCTTCTGGTATATCCCATTCCGCCAGAGGGCGAACACACGTAGGGCTTCCTGACAGACCTGTGGCCTTCCATGCAACCTGCTTTAGTGCTGAGTTCGGTTTTCACTTTATTTCCCTGTGCCTGTCCAAGGTGGTGGTGGTGGTTGTCGTCGTACCCTGGCTAAAAGACTCCAGGGATCATCCGAACAGCCGAAGTACTTGAACACTATGGTACAAATGCATCAGCTGGGGATGAGAACATTACGTGTGTGTGACCGTTTTTTTTTTATTACCCCCCCGCCACACGGGCAGCCACACTCCGACTTCGGGGGATTTTGGAGACTGATAATGTTATGCTAGGAGCTTGTCACAACTGAAGACAATCCCCGCATAGCAATGCAGAACATAACAACATTTTGATGTAGCCCTTGGTGTTCTAGCCTATGCCAATTGGCCTGACATAGCCTTAGGCCCTCTCTGTCTCTGTCTCTGTCTCTCTCTCTCTCTCTCTCTCTCTCTCTCTCAGTCGGTTGAGTTCATGGAGACTGTCGTTGGATGGACACGATGACACTATCCAACACTCACTCACGTTGAAAAAAAATAATGAAAAAAAAAAAAAACAGGGTTGAAAAGGTAATCCTGTGGTCAAATTCACCTTGTTGTTATTCATCACTCACGTTGGTTTCGCGACCAAGCAATCCCTGTCATTAGAAAGGGGCTTAACAGGCGGTGTCCTGTGTACAGTTAATTCCCAACAGGCACCGCTGAACACCCCCGACGTGATTCGGCAACTGTGTTATCTGGTGGGTTGCTTCATGATGAACCGATCTTCTTTGCTCCTTGTTGACTGCTAGCCCTGGGTCTGCCGCAGGCGATCCTGAGTGTGGCTATGTGGGGAAACCGATGTTACACGCTACAAATACTTTCGCGCCAAAACACACTAGTGAGTAAAGTTTCCTAACCGAGTTTTCAAAGGAGACCTTTATTGCAAATTTCACATGACAACCCCTTTTGAAATACTCTCCGTCAAAATGTTCAGCTCGGATTCGTTTACATAGGAAAGTATTGTGGACCTGTGTGTTAATTTCGTGTTTATGTAGAACAGTATGGCGTTTCCTAATTTAATTCACTTCGATATTTCAAAGAAATCCCGACGGAGGAAAAATACATGTGAAGGCGAGTGAGCGATGGCGCTACATACGTCGCGTGATAATGCCATGCTAAGCCGATGACTGTGTCATATCAACAATGCCATTGCTGGGACATGGAAGATGGGTCAAGTTAGAGAGAGAGAGAGAGAGAGAGAGAGAGAGAGAGGGGGGGGGGAAAGAAGGTAGTACCGACTGTCTTCTTAGAGATGCCAATGCGTGTTGAAGTGATGGAGCCTAACACTGCCTGTGGAACAAGATTGTAACGAATCAAATGGCTGCAATTCTCCAAAAGATGGCAGTCGTCAAGAAAAAAAAGGAGTGTATATATTGCCCCCGCGACGGGAGAATTGGATTCTGAGCGAACACATTCTTCAGCTAGTGTTGACGTGCTGTTTCGTTTTTAGGAAGTGGGGGCAGGTCAAGTTGGAGGGGGGGGGGGTGGGGGGGGGGGGGGGGGGGGGGGGGGGGGGGGGGGGGGGGGGGGGGGGGGGGGGTGGGGGGGGGGGGGGGGGGGGGGTGGGGGGGGGGGGGGGGGGGGTGGGTGGGGTTCCGGGGGGGGGGGGGGGGGGGGGGGGGTGGGGGGGGCAGGGGGGGGGCAGTCTAAGCTCTCCTGGTTATCCCATTCACGAGTGGGGGAATTCTGGGTTAAATCTAGCAGAGAGAGAGAGAGAGAGAGAGAGAGAGAGAGAGAGAGAGAAAGAAATTCCTATTATTACTTCGCACAACGAACGGAGACGAATATGTGAACGGTCCTTTTGTACAAGGGAATGGAGAAACACGTGACTGGCCTATTGTACGAGCAACTACTGGCCGAGACAGATTTGACACCGAGTCCGAGGACGAAGAAAAGAACGTAGAGCGGAAACGAACGAGAAAGCCCAGAGGAAGAGGTTCAGATCTAAAGAGAGGCCGTGTGGTGGGGGGGTGGGGGTGGGGGTGGGGGGTGGAGCGCCACATCAGAATGCATGAATGCGGAGACTGGAAAAGGGAGGCAATCAGTGGAGAGGAAAAGGTCTGTAATGCAAGCGCCACGCAGCGTAAAATTATCCGCCCTTTATTCGGCCAAAGCGCTCATTGATATGGATTCCCCAGGCCCAGGGCTAGCCGGCCTCTGGCCAGTGCGGCCACTGTCCCGACCCCCGCTTGTGTCCAATGAGCCGCCGGCAGCGTGGTCTGAAAGAAGGCGACATCGTTCTGGATCCCGGCTTAAGCGCATGGTGAATATCGACAAGGGGGCCATGTTACTGTCTCCCACACAGAGCACACAGGGGTTTAGCAACGGCACGCTCAGGAGACAATCGAAGTGACACACGCAACAAAACATGAAACAGAACAACACGAAACTAAAACGCTGTCGTCCGCGTTTGTCACTGCCGAGTGGCTAGCACGTTAATGGTCGGTCACCGGTCAAGTGACATCCGTGACATTCACGCCGGAAACGTCTAGTGGGTTGAAGGGGGACGTACCCATCCCTCCTTCTTAACCATCTCCCCCCCCCCCCCCCCCCCCCCCCCCCCCCTTTTTTTCTTCTCGCAACATCCCAAAGTCAATGTACGTGCCGGTCTTCGCGTGGCTTGTATATCCCTCGTGTTTTCACGAATGCGTGTGCAGTAAGTAGGTCAGGTTACAGATGATAATCGTTAATCCTTGTCATTGTTTGGCGGACATGTAATCAGGTCGAAGATTCAGGGGCTAAAGAGGCATAACCTAATGGGCGCTGGGGGGGTTGTGAATGGTTAGGGGCTCACTACGTCTAGGGTACATTTTTGTGTCAGACAACCCCTAAACTTCTCTTTCCACCACCTTAACCGTCCCTGGATGAGTTGATGAAAACCTATAGACAGTTCATACTGATGTAAGTGGGGCCTACAATCTCGCACTACCATTAATCCAAGTCGTAGCTGAATGAATAAATTGAGAAAGGACCCACAAGCGCCAACAATCGTTAATTCATTTTAACCACAGGTGAATAATGTTTTAAAAAAAAAAAAAGGCCTTCAGATACACACCACCAGTAATCATGTCATGGTATGTGGATCAAACACATGTGGCTTTTAACCATGAATGATCATTAATCCAAGTCCGCGATGAGTGGATTGGGACACCCACAACCGTAAATCCAAACCAACTTTGCGTGGGTAATGTTTAAAAAACAAAGTCTTCAAACAACGCGACTTTCATCCATACCACAGCTGGATGGATGTTATATAAAGGGCCTTCAGGCAGACACGACGCAAACCATGTCAGTAATAGATGGATGATATAAAGAAAGCTTTCATGCATGGATGACCGTTAATTCAAACCCATATTGGATGGACGATATAAAGAAAAGGACCTTCAACCATGCACGATCAATAAACCCCAGTTAATATTTGATAGATAACGTGAATGTCTACAAACATGAGCAATTAAAAAAAAATCAGTCACTATATTGGTTGGATAACGTAAACATGAATGACCAACAGTCCATGTTCGTGTCGAGGAACCTCCATGACCGAGCGTCAACTTGAGCCATGTCATCGTCCTGTATACAATTCCTTTTTTGTCTTAAATTAAACGCATCAAACACGCACCGCAGAGTTTAGCTACACGCATGTGTGGAGGTGTAAAGAGTTCATGATTTTACATGCAAGAGCCCCACACACAGGATCTTGCCGAAAGTAGAACAAGAAATAGCGAAGAAACGGAAAATTAGGGGGTAGAAGAAAGAAGAGAGAGAGGGAAAAAAAGACATAAAGAAGTAGAAGAATGGGGGAGAAATGAGACAGGAACAGGAATTGTGAAAGGAAGCAGAAAAGAAGAATAAAGGAAGTGGAATCAACGGAGAAGAGTAAGGAGGAAGGAGGGTAAGGAGGAGAAGCAGGGGAGGAGAAGGAGGAGGTGGAAGAGGTAGAGGGCTAGGAAGAAGAAGGAGGAGGAAGTGGTAGAGGGCTAGGAGAAGAAGAAGGAGGAGAGGAAGTGGGTAGAGGCTAGGAAGAAGAAGGAGGAGGAAAGTGTCGAGGGCTAGGAAGAAGAAGGAAGAAGAGAAGAGAAAGGAGGAAAGGAAAAAAATGATGAAAAGAAAGAAAAAGAAGAGGAAAAGAGATACGTAGTAGTAGTAGTAGTAGTAGTAGTAGTAGTAGCCTAGTACTAGTACTAGTATTAGTAGTAGTAGTGTAGTAGTAGTACTAGTAGTAGTAGTAGTAGTTGTTGTTGTTGTTGTTGTTTTGTGTTGTTTTTTTGTTGTTGTTGTTGAAGAAGAAGAAGAAGAAGAAGAAAGATGCATGATGATGATGATGATGATGATGACGATGATATTGATAACTGACGACGAAGACGACGACGACGAATGACGACGAGGACGACGACGACGCCGATGATGATGATGATGACGATGACGTTGATTATGGTGATGCTGCTGCTGCTGCTCTGCTGATGATGATGATGACGATGACGATGATGATGATGATGATGATGATAGAAGAGTCCAAATGTGTTTGATCTTCAAAGACAGGTTATTTTTTATCCAGAAGAGCAACACTGACAGATACAGGCTACCCGCTCGAAGTGTAATAACTCAATCCAGGACGTTCTAGCCGTTGTAATGACACAATTCGATTTTCCCTCAAAGAACCCTCCCCACCCCACCCCCACCCCCTCCCCCCCACATCCACTTCACACTTGCATCCAACTCACCATCTCGTTCATCGGTTTGCTCTTTGACCGGCACTGGTGGCCAGACGTCAGCAGTGTAAATGACGTCACTAACCGTGACGTTATCCTCTGACGTCAGCGTGTGATCCGTCTTTTGGGTCGGAGTATCCCCCTCCTTCTGTTGATGTGACGAAGGCAGTTATGATGATCACACAGCGCGCAAACATTGATGAAACTCTTAGTGGTTTTCTTCAGCCAAGACACACGCACGCACGCACACACACGCACGCATGCATGCACGGACGAACAGACACACAGTCATGCACACACACACACCCCCGCACGCGACGCACTCTCTCTCTCTCTCTCTCTCTCTCTCTCTCTCTCTCTCTCTCTCTCTCTTCTCTCTCACACTCACACACACACCCCCACACCCACACCACACACACACACACACACACACACAGACACACACACACACACACACACACACACACACACACACACACACACACACAGCGCACACAAAACACAGCGCACGATAGACTTACGAGAGAGAGAGAGAGAGAGAGAGAGAGAGAGAGAGAGAGAGAGCGAGAGGGGAGAGAGAGAGAGAACGCAAATGGACTAGTAAGACTGAAACGCACTGTGGCATTATTACAAACACTGTA
>JADBJO010003684.1:84963-92463 GCA_016801955.1 Conus betulinus | reverse complement strand
AAAAAAAAAAAAAAAAAAAAGAAAAAGAAAGAAAGCAAACAAGCAAGTAAAACAGAAAGAAAGCAGAGCAACTGAATAGAATTGAGAATGAAAAAAAAAAAAAAAACCGGACGTGGCGGCGGGGGGTTATTTGTCCGTCCGCTGCGCCTTCCTAATTGTCCACGTTCTCTCCTTTCCTGTTCTGGGTGTCCTCCGCGCCACCTTTCTCTTTCTTTTTCTTTTCTTCTGTTTGGTCTTCTCCCGTCCCCTTCCATTTCAATTCATTCCAGACACCCTCCGCCTTCCCTCCCGTATCCTGCCCTCTTGCACAAAAAATCCCTCCCTCGAACGTATTTGTTTTTTTTTCTCCAGTTTTCGCTTGTCTTCTACTCCCCCCCAAACCCTCTATTTCTCTTTCCTCCTCTTCTCCGTTCTCTTGCATTCTTTCTCACGAGTTCGGAGAATTGAAGGGAGGGTGGAGAGGGAAAGGGGAGGAGGAGGAGGAGGAGGGGAAGGGAGGATGAGAAGGAGAAGGAGGAGGAGGAGGAGGCGGAAGGCCGGGGAGGGGGACAAAAAACGTAGATTGAAAAGGTGAAAGAGAGGGGGAATAGACAAGAGTGTGAGACAAAGGGGGGGGGGGGGGGGAGGGGGGGCGGGGGGGGGGGGGGGGGGGGGGGGAGAAGTGAATAACGGGGGGGGGTGGGAAGAAAGGGTGGGGGCAAGGAATTTTTTTCTCTGCTTTTTTTTTTTTTTAAAGGTCAGGTTGTCAGGTTAGAAAATGTTTGTCTGTAATTCAAAACGGAATGATCGATGAGTCAGCTTTATTTCAAGACATTGTTACCACGAATCAGCGAAGAAGGGGCAGACAACGATGAATGATGGGAGAACAGGAGAGAGGAGAGGAGAGAGAGAGATAGAGAGAGAGGAGAGAGAGAGAGAGAGAGAGAGGGAGAGGGAGAGACGAGAGAGAGAGAGAGAGAGAGGAAAGAAGCGAAGATTGATGAGAGGATCGGGCGGACTGACGACAAAAGAAAGAGGCGGCCAGCAAGAACTGATAGGAGAGGAAAAAGACGGGAAGTCACGATCGGCGAGAAGTATAGGCAGATTGTAAGGACTGATGAGAAGCAGAAGCATTCAAATACGACTTTTTGTAGGAAGAAGCAAGGAGCACGATTGATGAGGGGAACAAAGGATGAAGCCAAGACGAACGGAAGAAAGAGGTTTGGTGTCAGGGCTGATGATAGGAAGAAGCAGGAAGTCAAGTTGATAGAGGAAGAAGCAGGAAGTCAATATTGATGAGAGGAAGCGGCAGGTTGTCAGGATTGATGAGAGCAAAGAGGCAGGAAGTGCAGATTGATGATAGTAAGAGGCAGGAAGTCAGAAATTGACGACAGGAAAAGGCAGAAAGTCGAAGCGAGCGTGTTGATAGTAGGAGGCAGAAAGTCAATGTTGACAAGAGGAAGAGGCAGGGAAATCAAGGTTGATGATAGTAAGAGGCAGGAAGTCAAAATCGACGAGAGGAAGAGGCAGAAAGTCAGGGAAGATGATAGTAAGAGGCAGGAAGTCAAAACTGACGAGAGGAAGAGGCAGGGTAAGGTAAGGCAATATTGCTTACAGCCCAGCCGACCGCAAAGGGCCGTATCAGGGCTGTCACCGCGTTGAAGTCAACTCACATGTCATTTAATAAAAAAAAAAAAAAAAAAAAAAAAGAACATTCACACAACCCTGAAGAGGCAGAGAGTCGGGACAGACGATAACAAGAAGCAGAAAGTCAAAACTGGTGAGCGGAAAAACGGCTGGAAGCCAACATGGGGGTGAGGAAGAAACAGAAAGTCAGAATTGCGGAGAGCAAGAGGCAGAGAGTCAAAATTGGTGAGAGGAAAAGGCAGACCGTCAGAACCAATGACGGCAAGAGGCAGAGAAAGCCAATATAGAGGTCAGGAAGAGGTAGAGAATCAGGGTTGATAAGAAGAAGAAGAAGACGAAGCAGAAAGTCAATATAAATGAAAGAAAAGCGGCAGAAAGTCAATATTAACGAGAGGAAGAAGCAGAAAACTCACTATTAACGAGAGGGAGAGGCAGGAAGTCAAACTTTGGGGAGAGGAAGAGGCAGGAAGTCAGGACTGACGAGAGAAAGAGACAGGAAATCAACATCAATGAGAGGAAGGGGAGGAAGTCAGAACTGACCAGAGGAAGAGGCAAGGAAGTCACAAATGTTGAGAGGAAGAGGTAGGAAGTCAATATAATGGAGAGGAGGAGACAGGAAGTCAGAATTGATGCAAGGAAGAAGCAGGAAGGAAAGGAGGGGGGGAGGAAGTCAATGTTAATGACAAGAAGAGGCTGGAAGTCAATATTAATGAGAAGAAGAGGCAGGAAGTCAAATGTGGTGGGAGAAAGAAGCTAATAGAATTCAAATTTGGTGGGGGGAAGAGGCAGGAAGCCAAACTTGGTGAGAGGAAGAGGCAGGAAGTCAGGATTGGTGAAGGGAAGAGGCAGGAAGCCAATATGGAGGAGAGGAAGAGTCAAGAAGTCAGAATTGATGACAGCAAGAGACAGGAAGTCAGGAGTGATGACGGTAAGAGGCAGAGCGTTGAAATTGGTGAGAGAAAGAGGCAGGAAGTCAGAATTGGGTGAGAGAGGGAGAAAGCAGGAAGTCAATATGAATGACAGAAAAAGGCAGAAAGTCAGTATTAATGAGAAGAAGAGGCAGGAAGTCAGACTTGGTGAGAGGGAGAAGCTGGGAGTTGATATTAATAAGAGGGAGAGGCAGAAAGTCAAAACTGGCGAGAGAAAGAGGCAGAAAGTCAGGATTAATGAGAGAAAGAGGGAAGAAGTTAGAACTGATGAGAGCGAGACACAGGAAGTGAAAAATTGTGAGATGAAAAGGCAGGAGGCCAGTGCGGAGGAGAGACAGAGACAGGTAGTCAGGATTGATGAGAGGAAGAGGCAGGAAGTCAAAACTGGTGAGAGGCAGAGGCAGAGAGTCAAAACTAATGATAGCAAGAGGCAGAACGCCATTACGGAGGACAGGAACAGGCCGGGAGTCAGAACTGATAAGAGGAATAAGTAGAAAGTCAATATCAATGAGAGGAAGGGGAGAAAGTCATAACTTAGGAGAGAAAGAGGGAAGAAGTCAACCTTGACGAGAGGAACAGGCAGGAAGCCAATAATAACGAGGAGAGGGAGAAGCAGCAGGAAGTCAGGATTGATGACAACAAGAGGCAGGAAGCCAAGATAAAGGAGAAGAAGAGGCAGGAAATTACTACTGATGTGGGGGAAGAGAGAGAGAGAGAGAGAGAGAGAGAGAGAGAGAGAGAGAGAGAGAGAGAGAGAGAGAGAGAGAGAGAGAGAGAGAGAGAGAGAGAGAAATCGGGGATCGATGAGAGGAAGTGACAAGAACTGACAACTGATGTGTAGAGTAGGTAGAGTATCAAGATTGACGAGACGAACAGGCAATTCATCAGGGCTGATCGGTGAGAGGTAGTGCCAGGGAGTAAGAGTTGATGAGAGGATGAAGCAGGAAGTCAGGACTGTTGAGAGGAAGTCACAAAAAAGCTCAAAATTGGCGAGAGCAAGACAGGATGTCATCATTGTTGACAGGAAGATGCAGAAGGTTCTGACTGTTTCGGGAAAGACACAGGAAGTGAATATTAGTGAGAGGAAGACAGGATGACAGGGACTGTTGACAGGAAGAAGCAGGAAGTCAGGACTGTTGAGAGGAAGGACCAAAAAGCCAACACTGGTGAGAGGAAGGCAGGCTGTCCAATATTGATGACAGAAAGAAAAATCAGGACTTTTTAGAGGAAGACCCTAGGAAGTCAATATTGAAGAGAGGAAGAGGCTGGAAGTCAACGTTGATCAGAGAGAGACCTAAGAAGTCAATGCTGGTCAGAGGAAGGAAGGGAGGAAGTCAATAATGATGGGAGAAAGAGGTGGGGAATCAATATTGATGAGAGGAAGGGGCGAGAAACTCCTGATTGCTAAGAGGAAGAGGCAGAAAATCAAGGACTGATGAGAGTAAGAGATAAGAGGAGGAGGAGGAGGAGGAGGAGGAGGAGGAGGGAGGTGGAGGAGGAGGAGGAGGAGGAAGAGGAGGAGGAGGAGGAGAGATTGCATTAGCAGCGGTTGTCAGTACTATGACATTGTTGCAGCTGCTACTGCTGTTGCTTTTTACTCCAACCTATCACGCACATACACGCACAGACTTGCGCGATAACACCCCACCACACACAGCACACACACACACCACACACACACACTTACACACACACACGCACACACACACACACACACACACACACACACACACACACACACAAACACCACACACACACACACAACACACGAGAGAGAGAGAGAGAGAGAGAGAGAGAGAGGAGGAGAGAGAGAGAGAGAGAGAGAGAGGGAGGAAAGAAGCGAAGATTGATGAGAGGATCGGGCGGACTGACGACAAAAAGAGGCGGCCAGCAAGAACTGACAGGAGGAGAAAAAGACGGGAAGTCACGATCGGCGAGAAGTAGAGGCAGATTGTAAGGACTGATGAGAAGCAGAAGCATTCAAATACGACTTTTGTAGGAAGAAGCAGGGAGCACGATTGATGAGGGGAACAAAGGATGAAGCCAAGACGAACGGAAGAAGAGGTTTGGTGTCAGGGCTGATGATAGGAGAAAGCAGGAAGTCAAGTTGATAGAGGAAGAAGCAGGAAGTCAATATTGATGACAGGAAGCGGCAGGTTGTCAGGATTGATGAGAGCAAGAGGCAGGAAGTGCAGATTGATGATAGTAAGAGGCAGGAAGTCAGAATTGACGACAGGAAAAGGCAGAAAGTCGAAGCTGTTGATAGTAGGAGGCAGAAAGTCAATGTTGACAAGAGGAAGAGGCAGGAAATCAAGGTTGATGATAGTAAGAGGCAGGAAGTCAAAATCGACGAGAGGAAGAGGCAGAAAGTCAGGGAAGATGATAGTAAGAGGCAGCAGAAGTCAAAACTGACGAGAGGAAGAGGCAGGATAAGGTTAGGCAATATTGCTTACAGCCCAGCCGACCGCAAAGGGCCATATCAGGGCTGTCACCGCGTTGAAGTCAACTCACATGTCATTTTATAAAAAAAAAAAAAAAAAAAAAAGAACATTCACACAACCCCTGAAGAGGCAGAGAGTCGGGACAGACGATAACAAGAAACAGAAAGTCAAAACTGGTGAGCGGAAAAGGCTGGAAGCCAACATGGGGGTGAGGAAGAAACAGAAAGTCAGAATTGCGGAGAGCAAGAGGCAGAGAGTCAAAATTGGTGAGAGGAAAAGGCAGGCCGTCAGAACCAATGACGGCAAGAGGCAGAGAAAGCCAATATACAGGTCAGGAAGAGGTAGAGAATCAGGGTTGATAAGAAGAAGAAAGTAGAAAGTCAATATAAATGAAAGAAAGCGGCAGAAAGTCAAAAGTATTAACGAGAGCAAGAAGCAGAAACTCACTATTAACGAGAGGGAGAGGCAGCAGGAAGTCAAACTTGGGGAGAGGAAGAGGCAGGAAGTCAGGACTGACGAGAGAAAAGAGACAGGAAATCAACATCAATGAGAGGAAGGGGAGGAAGTCAGAACTGACCAGAGGAAGAGGCAAGGAAGTCACAAATGTGAGAGGAAGAGGTAGGAAGCCAATATGATGGAGAGGAGGAGACAGGAAGTCAGAATTGACGCAAGGAAGAAGCGAGAAGAAGTCAATGTTAATGACAGGAAGAGGCAGGAAGTCAATATTAATGAGAAGAAGAGGCAGGAAGTCAAATGTGGTGGGAAAAAGAAGCTAACAGAAATCAAATTTGGTGGGAGGAAGAGGCAGGAAGCCAAACTTGGTGAGAGGAAGAGGCAGGAAGTCAGGATTGGTGAAAGGAAGAGGCAGGAAGTCAATATGGAGGAGAGGAAGAGACAAGAAGTCAGAATTGATGACAGCAAGAGACAGGAAGTCAGGAGTGATGACAGTAAGAGGCAGAGCGTTGAAATTGGTGAGAGAAAGAGGCAGGAAGTCAGAATTGGGTGAGAGGGAGAAGCAGGAAGTCAATATGAACGACAGAAAAGGGAAGAAAGTCAATATTAATGAGAAGAAGAGGCAGGAAGTCAGACTTGGTGAGAGGGAGAAGCTGGGAGTTGATATTAATAAGAGGGAGAGGCAGGAAGTCAAAACTGGCGAGAGAAAGAGGCAGAAAGTCAGGATTAATGAGCGAAAGAGGGAAGAAGTTAGAAACTGATGAGGGCGAGACACAGGAAGTGTGAGATGAAAAGGCAGGAGGCCAGTGCGGAGGAGAGACAGAGACAGGTAATCAGGATTGATGAGAGGAAGAGGCAGGAAGTCAAAACTGGTGAGAGGTAGAGGCAGAGAGTCAAAAACTAATGATAGCTAGAGGCAGAACGCCAATATGAAGGACAGAAGCAGGCAGGGAGTCTGAACTGATAAGAGGAATAAGTAGAAAGTCAATATCAATGAGAGGAAGGGGAGAAAGTCAGAACTTAGGAGAGAAAGAGGGAAGAAGTCAACCTTGACGAGAGGAACAGGCAGGAAGCCAATAATAACGAGGAGGGGAGAAGCAGCAGGAAGCCAACAAAGGCACGAGGAGATAAGGAGAAGAAGCAGCCAGGAAATTACAGGATTGATGACAACAAGAGGCAGGAAGCCAAGATAAGAGAGAAGAGAGAAGAGGCAGGAAATTAGAGAGAGAGAGGGGAGAGAGAGAGAGAGAGAGAGAAAATCGGGATCGATGAGAGGAAGTGACAAGAACTGACAACTGATGTGTAGAGTAGGTAGAGTATCAAGATTGACGAGACGAACAGCCAATTCATCAGGGCTGATCGGTGAGAGACAGTACCAGGGAGTAAGAGTGATGAGAGGATGAAGCAGGAAGTCAGGACTGTTGAGAGGAAGTCACAAAAAGCTCAAAATTGGCGAGAGCAAGACAGGATGTCATCATTGTTGACAGGAAGATGCAGAAGGTTCTGACTGTTTCGAGAAAGACACAGGAAGTCAATATTAGTGAGAGGAAGACAGGATGTCAGGGACTGTTGACAGGAAGAAGCAGGAAGTCAGGACTGTTGAGAGGAAGGACCAAAAAGCCAATACTGGTGAGAGGAAGGCAGGCTGTCCATATTGATGACAGAAAGAAAATCAGGACTTTTTAGAGGAAAGACCATAGGAAGTCAATATTGAAGAGAGGAAGAGGCTGGAAGTCAGCGTTGATCAGAGAGAGACCTAAGAAGTCAATGCTGGTCAGAGGAAGGGAGGAAGTCAATAATGATGAGAGAAAGAGGTGGGGAATCAATATTGATGAGGGAAGGGGCGAGAACTCCTGATTGTTAAGAGGAAGAGGCAGAAAAATCAAGACTGATGAGAGTAAGAGATAAGAGGAGGAGGAGGGAGGAGGAGGAGGAGGAGGAGGAGGAGAGATGCATTAGCAGCGGTATCAGTACTATGACATGTGTTGCAGCTGCTACTGCTGTTTTTTTACTCCAACCTATCACGCACATACACGCACAGACTTGCGCGA
>JADBJO010003684.1:77463-79963 GCA_016801955.1 Conus betulinus | reverse complement strand
TATTTATAGACTGGCACAATTAGATTGTTTTGGGAATTCTTACTGGGTCTGAAAGTTTGATTCTCCTCATTTTCTTTTAATGTGGCCATCAAGGAACAAGACAGATAGTTCCAAGTGGGCAGATTGAAATCAAAGAAATGGGACTATTTCGGGGATGCCAGCTGGCGCAAAGATAGGGTCACGGGTGAGTGCAAAGGCCTGAAACGGGATGTCAGCCAAGGGGGAAGACCATGTATTTAAAGAATAAGAATGATGTCATCGGTGGAAATCCCACCAAATATAAATAACTGGTTGGGTGGTTGTTCTTTTGATCAATTATCAGTTTGACATGAAAATGCTGGCTGAAATTTATGCCAGGTCTCAAACGCTTACATAGATTACATAGTGATTTGGCGCAAAATCCTAACTGGGGCGTGCGGGCTGTTTTGCTTGACTGCCTGTCGCACACGAGACGGACGCGCATCGTGTCCTCCGAAAGACTAGCACTCAAAACACTACTCTAAGTCCGCTGGAAAGAGCGGAAGGGAAAACAGAACCCGCCCCATAGCGCGATCCTAGAACGCTGGTACCGTGTTTTTTTTGTTTTGTTTTTTAATCGCTTATCGCTTAGTATGCTGTTTCCGCTCTGAATGCCTTTGGGTCTGGAGCTGACAGCACACAGTAGTTTCTTGGTTATTTCTGCTGTCTCCTACTTCTGCGGCGTAGGCTAACCCTGGAGACTTGGCATGTTTTGGTACCCTGTTGTCGTGGAGCCTTGTCAGACTGCTTTTTTCGTTCCCTGTTCCTCACTACTCTCTCTGTCTCTGTTTCTCTCTCTCTCTGTCTGTTGATGTCTGTCTCGTCTGTCTCTCTCGCTCTCTCTGTGTCAGTCTATCTGTTATGTTCTGTCTGTTTTTCTGTCTGTCTGTCTGTCTGTCCACAGGAGATGCAAGAGAGAGAGGAGAGAGAGATAACGAAGATTTGGGCACACGCACATGCAACTACATGCTCCACAATCACTAACTCTCTCTGTCTCTCTGATCCCTGTCTGTCTGTCTGTCTGTCTGTCTCTCTCATCTCCTCTCTCTCGTCTCTCTCTCTCTCTCTCAACACACCACACCCACACCACACATCCAACACCACACACACACACACACACACCACACACAAAGGCACATTACACACAGACTCTCTCTCTCGCTCCTCTCTCTCCTACTACTCACTATCACACACACACACACACACACACACACAGCACACAACACACACACACACCCACACCACACACCACACACAACCCACACACACACACACCCCACCCACACACACACACACAGGCACAACACACATACTCCTCCTCTTCTCTCTCTCTCTCTCTCTCTCTCCTCAATCCCGTCACGACACCACACACACGCACACATCACACACCACACACACACACACACAGACACACACACACGCACCCACCCACACACCACACACCACATGTTTATCTAGAATCGTGCGTCCTGTTTTGTTTTGTTTTTTTGTTCCCTTCCGGCCCCTCCTTTTCCTCCCTCCTCCTCCTCCTTCTTCTTCTTCTTCTTCTTCACTGGTCAATCGTTACACAGGAGTGGAAAGCACAAGCCATGCAGACGAACCCATCCCCCCCCCCCCCCCCCCCCCCACCACCCCAAACCCCCCCCCCCCCCCCCCCCCCCCCGGTTCGGATATTTATGAGGGAAACGTGAGGACACAGAGGGAAAAAAAAAAAAAAGGCACACGAAAGAGGAAACCATGAAGAAAAAAAAAATATGAAGAAAAAAAAGGAACCGGCAGGAAAATCAAAAAAACCTTCCCCCCCCCCCCCCTGTAGGACAGTCTAAGAAACTGTAGCCCCTCTCCTCCCCCCCCCCTCCCCTCCCCCCCCCCCCCCACCCCCCCCACCCCCCCCCCTCCCCCCCTCCCCCCACCCCCCCCCCCCCCCACCCCCCCCCCCCCCCTGACTCCCTCCTCCTCTCCTTCTCCTCAATAGCTACGCGCTGCTCTTCCCATTCTCCCGCCCTCCTCTCTCTCTCTCTCTCTCTCTCTCTCTCTTCTCTCTCTCTCTCTCTCTCTCTCTCAAAACATATCATATATCCAAACCAGTTAGAAAAACTACCCATCTGACTTGATGTCACATGTAATATTGATATCACTGCGTATACCAAAAATTTTCCTGCGGTACCTCCAATGCCTCCTTGGGGGCACCTAAACGCTTTCTTTTGATGACAAATACACCATGTTAAAGAAAAGTGATAATGTAAGTATTTTAACAACGGAAGTTCGCGAACATTTAGAAACACGCTATCCAAATCATTTCAAAGTGTTTACAGATGGGTCGGTAAGGAATCCTCGCAGTGGTTCATGGCTTATAATACCAACTTTAAATGTCAGGATATCATATCATCTAAGAATGGGGTTTTCAATTCAGACCTCAGAATTATACGCAATACTGAAGGCTTTGATGTAATACATGATAACCATGGTTCATCTTAATATA
>JADBJO010003684.1:55963-70963 GCA_016801955.1 Conus betulinus | reverse complement strand
GGCCAGTTCTTGGAATGAATCTGCAAGGGACTAAATTACAATGAAACAATAAATTCCAAGGATAAGTAAGTACCGAGCACCGTTCCAGCAACTTACAGAGCAGCTAGGTGTTGCAATGACTGCAAGAAATATTGAATTATAAACAAAGCTTGCTCTTATGTCTCAGATTGTAGAAATAGGGGGGTGGTAAACCTTCATACCTGCAGTGGTAGATGATTCTGCCTATCTGACAGTATGTGCTTGAGTGGGTGAATGGGGAATAAATAAATAAATGCTTCAGAATGAACCTTCAGCAAGCTTATAGTCTCCAAAGAGGAGACCATCTCCAATGGGGAGAAAGCTCACTAACATATAACTCCTGGTCAGATACGGTATTTCGAAACCTGATTGTTTCTCCTCAGTGACCCGCGGAAAGTGGTAATTTGACTCCTCTGCCTTTCGGTTTTAAGAAGAATGCTATACCAGAAAAAGGCTGGTGTGCAATACCATAATATGTTTGTTGAGTTTTCAAAAAAACTAACAAAAGGTGCCACCTAAGAAGCAAAAGAAAATCATGAAAGAGCAAAACAAGCTACATTTTCTTGTGAAAAGTAGAAAATATAAAAAGATAACCTCTTAAGACACAAGTGCTGAGGGCCAGTTCTTGGAATGAATCTGCAAGGGGACTAAATTACAATGAAACAATAAATTCCAAGGATAAGTACCGAGCACGTTCCAGCAACTTACAGAGCAGCTAGGTGTTGCAATGACTGCAAGAAATATTGAATTATAAACAAAGCTTGCTCTTATGTCTCAGATTGTAGAAATAGGGGGGGTGTAAACCTTCATATCTGCAGTGGTAGATGATTCTGCCTATCTGACAGTATGTGCTTGAGTGGGTGAATGGGGGAATAAATAAATGCTTCTCAGAATGAACCTTCAGCAAGCTTATAGTCTCCAAAGAGGGAGACCATCTCCAATGGGGAGAAAGCTCACTAACATATAACTCCTGGTCAGATACTGGTATTTCGAAACCTGATTGTTTCTCCTCAGTGACCGCGGAAAGTGGTAATTTGACTCCTCTGCCTTTTCGGTTTTAAGAAGAATGCTATACCAGAAAAAGGCTGGTGTGCAATACCGTAATATGTTTGTTGAGTTTTCAAAAAACTAACTAAAGGTGCCACCTAAGAAGCAAAAGAAAATCATGAAAGAGCAAAACAAGCTACATTTTCTTGTGAAAAGTAGAAAATATAAAAAGATAACCTCTTAAGACACAAGTGCTATATATATATTATGGTATTGCACACCAGCCTTTTTCTTTAGTCCCTTGCGGAATCATTCCAAGAACTGGCCCTCAGCACTTGTGTCTTAAGAGGTTATCTTTTTATATTTTCTACTTTTCACAAGAAAATGTAGCTTGTTTTGCTCTTTCATGATTTTCTTTTGCTTCTTAGGTGGCACCTTTAGTTAGTTTTTTGAAAACTCAACAAACATATTATGGTATTGCACACCAGCCTTTTTCTGGTATAGTATTCTTCTTAAAACCGAAAAGGCAGAGGAGTCAAATTACCACTTTCTGCGGTCACTGAGGAGAAACAATCAGGTTTCGAAATACCTGTATCTGACCAGGAGTTATATGTTAGTGAGCTTTCTCCCCATTGGAGATAGTCTCCCTCTTTGGAGACTATAAGCTTGCTGAAGGTTCATTCTGAGAAGCATTAAATTATTCCCCATTCACCCACTCAAGCACATACTGTCGATGTCAGATAGGCAGAATCATCTACCACTGCAGATATGAAGGTTTACCACCCCCCTATTTCTACAATCTGAGACATAAGAGCAAGCTTTGTTTATAATTCAATATATATATATATATATATATATATATATATATATATATATCAAGAATAGTACTAAAAATAGCCCAATAAAATTTTCAAAGTGCTCAAAAAAAAAAAAAAATCACCCCGCCTTAGGTGCTTCAGTGATCCGTTAACTGATGCCACACACACACACACACACACAAAAAAAAAAAAACCCTTGGGGAGCAACATCTGTTAAAATAGTATGGTAAAAGGAAGTTTAAAACTCCTTTTACCATACTATTTTAAATATATATATATATATATATATGTATGTATGTATGTATGTTTATATATATATATATATATATATGTGTGTGTGTGTCTGTGTGTGTGTGTGTGTGTGTGTGTGTACAAATATGGAAAGAGACAGAGACAGAGAGAGAGAAAGAGACAGAGTGAGAGAGAGGTATATGCATGTGTGTTTGCTTTTGCGTGTGCGTGTGTGTGTGTGTGTGTGTGTGTGTGTGTGTGTGTGTGTGTGCGCACACATGCGCGCATGTAAACATTCCGTTCTTGGAAAAGTGTTCATACTAATCAGAATAGTTTAGTTCATGTCTTACCTGGCTACCAGGCGTTCATAGATAGTGACGGTCATGGAGGGGTCAGGTCCATCTGTGTGGTCAAGGCGCTCCACCAGGTTGCTGGCTGTGGCAGCTGGTCAGCACACAGACATCGGCTGACCGCCTGTGTCACGCTTTGACTGCGTGTGGAGCGACACAAGTCCTGCAGGACAACACAGTGGACAGACCCATCACCCAGGGCAATGTCATTGTCAGAGGTTGTACTGCATGTACAGGCTGTCGCTTTAAGGTTTGTCATTGTCACAGATAAAGTCTTACAATCGAATGTCAGTTATTTGTGTGTACAAACCTGTGTCAGTAACAGTGTACTCAGACCTATGTCATTCTGTTGAACAGAATAATATCTTTTACAGCGTACACAGTCATATGTCAGTTACACTATAAACAGACCAATACCAGCAAGCGTACACATATCTACAATGTATGTCAGTTGGCCAGTGTGGCTTGAGAAAGGTTGTAATAAACCGAAATATTGCCATTATCTCATAGGTGTTTTGTGGCTTCTATTTTTCATCTTCCAGTAGACACAGACCTGTTATAGAGTATGTATAGGTCTATGTCATACAACAGGCACAGACCTGTTATAAAGTATGTATAGGTCTATGTCATACAGTAGACACAGACCTGTTATATAGCATACATAGGTCGATGTCATGCAGTAGACACAGACCTGTTATAGAGTATGTATAGGTCTATGTCATACAGCAGACACAAACCTGTTATAAAGTGTGTATAGGTCTATGTCATACAGTAGACACAGACCTGTTATAAAGTATGTATAGGTCTATGTCATACAGTAGACACAGACCTGTTATATAGTATGTATAGGTCTATGTCATACAGCAGCCACAAACCTGTTATAAAGTATGTATAGGTCTATGTCATACAGCAGCCACAAACCTGTTATAAAGTATGTATAGGTCTATGTCATACAGTAGACACAGACCTGTTATATAGTATGTATAGGTCTATGTCATACAGTAGAGACAGACTTGTTAAATAGCATACATAGGTCTATGTCATACAGTAGACACAGACCTGTTATATGACAAAATTTAGAAAGAGTGGGGGTTAGTTGCCGCCGAGGACATTGACGAACAAAGTACAAGACAAGACACTAGTACAGACCTGTTATATAGTATGTATAGGTCTATGTCATACAGTAGACACATACCCCTTATATAGTTCGTGTAGGTCTATGTCATACAGTTTTACAGACCTGTTGTACAGTATGCATAGGTCTATGTAACCCATTGGTTACACATCTTTACATACTATGCACATACCTATGTAATACAGAAGGTGCAGACATGTTCTATAGTGTGCACTGAACTATATAATGAGAAGGTACAATCCTGTTACTTGGTATGTGTAGAACTATGCAAAACGTGAGGTACAGACCTGTTATATCATGTACAGAACTATGTAATCCAGCAGGTCCAGATCTGTAAAATACCTATGCAGCAGAGTAGGCACAGACCCCTTATATGTGGAATGTACAGATCTACATAGTACAAAAGGTACAGGTCTATAGTGTGTACAGACCGAAACTGTACCGTGTTTAAGATTCTGTTGTTACAATATCACAGACTTCTATAATACAGTAGGTGCAGATCTGTTATTTAGTATTACAGATCTGTACGATACAGTTGGTAAATATCCGTTTTATACAGTCCACAGACCTACAGAATACAGTGTAGCAGACCTGTTACATAATGTGTACTCTCCTATTAATACGACAGGTGCAGACATGTCTACATCAAGTTCAGAAGAGGCAAAAACGTAGTATATAGGTGTGCAGACTTCTTGGTGACAGCTTGTATAATACAATAATATTCAGTCTGTATAGTTCCACCCCAAACTGTGTACAGATTTTTATCAGTTACAATATGAAGGGATCTATGTCAAAAAAGCATGCACAGGCATGCGCCATCTGCATGTGTTAAATCTTTGTCAGTCACTGTCTGTACATCGCTAATTCCACAAGCTCCTGTGTATGCAGGCGAGTATCACATTATTATCATCATTATTATTACTATCATCAGTATCAATTATTATCTTTAGTATCATTATCATCGTGATCATCATCTTTATTATCATCATTTTCATTTTCATGATTATTATTGTTATCAATATCATTGTCATTATTATCGTCTTTACCTTTATCATTGCTATTATAGTCATTGTTTTTTGTTATTATTTATTATTTTCATTATCATCATCATCATCATATTATTATTATTATTATTATCATCATCATCATCATCATCATCATCATCATCATCATTATTATTATATCATGATTATTATTATCATTATTCTTATTTTAGTACCATTATTGTTATTATCATCATCGTCGTTGTCACTAATCAATCAATTAATCAATCAATTGATTAATCACTTTTTTAGAATACATTTATAACGCCTATTCTTGGTTAAAAAGAAACCAAGCTCTAAGCGCTCTACAGTCCACAATTATGCATGTTAAGTAGAAAACCAACTATATGTCAAATAATGTTTGCATACTAATTGCAGCATGTCCAGTCTTGTTTATATAGTGTATGTAGATCTTCATCAGTTTTAATGTGTATAAACTTGTGGTCATGACACTGTCAGCCAAACTAAACCATTACAATTAGTACAGAGACAGATGCCAGATGTGATCTGTTTGCACGTGTTATGTGATTTTTGTAATTGGCAAAAGATGTGTCTTGTCTCTCAGCATTAAGGTGTGACTATAATGTCTACTCACCACTTGTAGCTGCTGAGAGCTGTTCACTGCCGCAGTCAGCTGAGCTGAGGTGATGTTAGGTAGAAGAGGCGCCTTTTGTCACCCTGATGTTGCCGCCAGCCATGTCGTGTACAAGGTGCTTGAGTGCGATTTCCTGGTTGTCAAGTTGCTTTATGGCCTTCATGACAACCTTGGTGATGCTCTTATTTTGGTCTGCTAGTGACTGTGTAGAGAGGTACTGCCCTCCCCCAACAGATTTGACCTCACCAACCAGAATACCATACTGGCGGTGGAGAATGATGATGTCACATTCCCCATCAACAATGTTGGGGGAATGGACGAGTGAGTGATAGAGGGGAGTTGGGAAATGATGATGTTGGTGGGGTTGATGTGTTGCTGGGGGTTATTTTTGTTGTCCAAGTATTTCTTGAACATCATCTGTGATATGACCATCATGCCCTTCTCTTTGATGTCCCTCAGTGCCTGGAGACACTGGGACTGCGCCTTATCATCCCTAAGATCACTCTCCTGGATGGGTGTGACCTGCAGGCCTGATGGGATAGGTGTGAAAACTGTGCCTGCTGGGGAGTACTGTGATGATGTGGATGGCTGTGATGATGTGGATGGCTGTGATGATGTGGATGGCTGTGATGATGTGGATGATTGTGTGTGGATAAGGGCTGACACGTCTCTGTGTCCGAGACCTGCCACGTGGGGGTGGGGGTGGATGCTGTCTGACAAGAGCAGTCTCCCCAGAGACAGTTTCCACAGTGTGAGGAACCCGATGAAAGAAAAGGGGTGGGAAGAAATGGGTTGTCTGAAGGAGATCGGGGTACATGGACTGAATAAATGGAATCCAGGCGTCCTCTGGAGCACCCCCTGCCTGCAATAAAACATCATCCCTGTTGTTTGTTTTCTTTTCATCAACCCTTGGTCCTTACCAACATCATCATCATCATATTATTATATTTTTCATTATCATTATAATTATCATTATTATTGATGTTATTGTTTGTTGTTAATGTCATTATCATATCATTATTATTATCATTATTATTATTATTGTCATCATTATTACTTTATTCATTTACTCATTCATTCATTTATCTTTTTATAGATTGTTGCATACTTTAGTTATGCATGGCCTAAGAATACAGCCATCATGAAATCAACTGCTCCATGTTAAACGTTCAGCCTGGCCGATCTCTTTATCAGTCACACCAGCCAAGGATAACACCAGGCAGTTCAGGTTCAATCCTCTCTGTGCCGTTAAACATTCAGCCTGACCGATCTGTATCTGTCACCATCAACCAAGGATAACACCAGGCGTTCAGGTTCAATCCTCTCTGTATCTGCCACTACCAACCAAGGATAACACCAGGCAGTTCAGGTTCAATCCTCTCTGTGCTGTCAATCGTTCAGCCTGACCGATCTTTATCAGTCACACCAGCCAAGGATAACACCAGGCAGTATAGGTTCAAATTTCTATGTGCCGTTAAACGTTCAGCCTGACCAATCTGTATGTCACCGTCAACCAAGGATAACACCAGGCAGTTCAGGTTCAATCCTCTCTGTGCGTCCAGTGATTGAGGCAATGGCAAGGGATCTCTGCCTGTGGCTATGTCTATTGCTGCCATCTCCAGAGCTTAAACTCTGTCTGTCTGTCTGTCTCTCTGCTTATCAATGCATTGTCATTTAATGACTGATCCTAGTCTTGGAAAGTATATAAATAGTCAAAAGAAAGGGGACGAGGGAATTATGATTGCGTCTCTCCCATCCCCCCCCCCCTCTCTCTCTCTCTCTCTCTCTCTCTCTCTCGCTCTCTCTCTCACTCACACACACACACACACACACACACACACACACACAACACACACACACACCACACACACACACACATACACACACATACAGAGTTATTTAGGATGACAAACAGTGAGGGCTTGGCCAGGTTTTGAATTGTGGTCCCAGACGGAGGTGCCGAATCTAGATTGTGCTGATCATTATATGGAGTTTGTCTGACCATGGTTTTTGTATTGAACACCGTACAAGTTAAAACAATAACGCAAGTGAACTTTGAAAAGTTCAGATGTGGATTTTGAATGATTCAGGAGTGTGTACACAATAACTCTGTTGTTTGTTAGGATCAAAACGTCAACAATGCAACTGGTAAAATAGAAATGGCAGCTTAAATTCTCTGTTTCTGATATTGCTGATCAAACATTTAAAAAATGATAGGTTTAATGTAAATGAACTACAACTTCTAGAAAATTTTGATGAGACAAATACCAAAGCAGCATTAGTAGTTCCTATAATAACGATGTATGATGTTTTATTTTTATCATGTACATATGAAGCAGAGAGACACTTGTAGACTAGATGGACTCATCAGTGTATTCATATAACCTTTGTATCAATGAAACTTACTTTCCTAATTCATTAAGCAAGCCACAATAATGTCACTCTTTTAATCTGGAGATGGAAAGTGGATCCTTCAAATTGTAGACATATTTCGTTTGTACTAAGCCATTTCAAAAGCACATAATGAAAACGTAATGTGTCATATTGCGTAACATGAAGTACGCCATCCCAACCAGCCTGGATTTAGAGCCAGCCATTCTTGCAACAACACATGACAGATCTATTGATCAATAGATAGGAAATATAGTTGATTTACAATTCACAAGCTTTTTGTTAATTGATTTGCAAAAGTCTTTAATGTCATTGATCACAAATATTATTCATGAGGAAACTAGTTATCTAATAATTTTGCAGATTTTTACCACAAATGTTTGGTGTACCCCAAGAGCCATTTCTTGGTTCTATCTTTTTTTTTTTTTTTTAAAACTCTGTGTACATGGTCTGCCTTAAATTGTCTTAAAAATATCAAATGTGTATGTGCGTTCTTTGCTGATGACAAATTTAACCACTCTAGCTATTCAGACCGAATCAATTTTCCACTGAATTATATAAAAGATTATGATCAGTTAGTCAACTGGACTAAGTCTGATTATAGCTTTGCATTTAGAAAAGACAACACTTTACTTCGATTTTGCTTGCTATACATACATCAGTGACAAACAAGTTGAAGTTAGCACTTACAATATTTTGGAAGTCAACCTAGACAATGTCAGGTGGTTACTCCATATTAGATATATAAGCAAACGTGTATTACCAAAAAAAAAGTCACTTCAGCTTTAGACAAACAAACCCCTCTGGACATAAAGACATGTAAGCACTTTTACCACTGTTATTGATTGTGCCTCAAATCTTTTTTTTTTTTTAAATTCTTGTAGTGTTAATTCACTGAAACCGTTACTTAGTGTTCATAAGCGAACTCTCAAAGCTACATTTATTACAAAAATTGTCTTCAGTAATACCTCAGAACTATAGCAACAGTAGAATCAAGCGATGCTGATCTACGGGTAATGAATGGCCACGCACCTTTGGCTCTAACTGCAAAATTTCCTCTCAACCAGTCAAGATACACAATAGCATGCTTATCAACAAATCCAGAACTGATCTCTTCAAAATCACTGTGGACTACTTAAATGGTATACTTTGTTATTGCTGTTGTTGTTTTTTATCATTATCATTATCATGTTGTTGTTGTTGTTGTTATAATCTGTATCTTCTCCCCCTTCAACCTCAGTTCCATTCTGTAGTCTTAGTTGTTTACTCAAGATCAAATTTAGCACCCAGATCGAAGATCCATGCAACTGTCTAATTATCTCTTGCTCTTATTGTTTTGAGTGTTATTTATCCATCCTAAAGAAGACCAAGTAGGTTGAAAGGTGTTGCGTTTTGTTTTATAGTTTGTTTATTCCTTTTTCTGGCGGCCAAGTAATTCTGCTTATGTTCATGTTTAAATTTCCGTTTGTAGTCAGCCTACTTTGACTATGATTGAAATAAAGCATGTTGAAGAATATATATAAGAATCAGTTTAACAGTCCATCTATGAAGACTGAAAAAACGGTTTTGATCACTAGTCACTGGTCAAGTCCATATCTTCGAAGCATATGTAAAATGAGATTTTATCAAAAAAGAAAAGAAAACAAGATGCAAAAACATATAAACGTACTCCCAATTTATTCTGAATACGTGTGAGAGATTCCATAAAGAGGAAAAACCATCTTGGGCTGGTGTAACCCGTAGTAATGGCTATTCTGGTAAACATCGACCATCATCCGTGACCTATAATGAACATACTAACAAATTTTCAGAAAGATCCGCCAAGAACTTTCTGAGATATTCCACGAAGAAGAAAAAACCGTTAAGGGCCGTTAGTAACGGCTATAATGGTAAACTAAACATCGGGCATCATCCGTGACCCATAATGAACATAAACTACAAATGTTCAGAAAGAGCTTACCTATTCAATTCATTGTAGACAAAATCATTAGGTGTATGTAGTTCAACAGCTAGAAATTTCTTCAGCGCATACAAATGCACTTTCTCACAGTGCTAAATGGTATTTTGTAATCCCTATATCTCGAAACCATACTGCATAATAGGTTGAACCTGATCATGAAACAACTTTAAAAAACAGATCTAACGAATAGTTATTCAACGCAGGGAGCCATTGCATTGTACACCACTGTGCTTTCTTAGCTTTACAATAAATATATTTAACACACAGCAACAAAACTAATCCTAGTAGACATATAGATGCCAAGATGTTTATACGCATTTACAATAGGCATCACAGGACCATCAAATATTGTCTTTCTCTCGCACCTTAAACAGCCCCCCCTCCCCCCCTTTCTAAAGACGATATACTACTTTTACTTAGATTAACATTTACACTTAATGCGTAATCTGTTCTTTGTAGGGTGGCTTGTGAACCAACTACAGTTTCCGAAAGGAGAACATCATCATCTGATAACAAGATGGTAAACAGTTCAAAAACATCAGGCATGAACGTAACATCATGCCTACAATAACTGATGATTTCCAGAGCTAATTCGTTTATACATAAAACAAAACAAAATCGGAGTACAGATGTCACCCTGTTTAATGGCAGATGAACACTGAATGCACTCACTAAGCCTGGACACATGCTTTCACACTAATGTACATACTTTTCACACAGCGATATAATTTACCCCTAATTTCATTCTTTAACAATACTGGACATACAAGGTTCCTGTGTTATAGCATTAAAGCAATTCTCGAAATCTATAAATGCAACATAAAGTCTGGTGTTTGAGGACAACGGTTTCTGCACGCAAGCCATTAAAGTAAAAAGATGATCGACAGTAGAGTATTCCCTTTCAAACCCTGCCTGGCATCCCCCTACAATCTCCTCAACCCATGCTTGCAGTCGACTGTTATAATGGTCCCGTATACTTTACTTCCTGTATTACACAAACTAATACCTCTATAATGGCAGGATAACAGATTCAGTCCAGCATTCCGGATATATACCCCTATCAAAAAGTACACTGAAAAAAAAATTAAAGTGTGGAACTACCAGTTCATGTGCATTCTTCAATATCTCACCAGTCACACCATCAGAGCCTGCTGCTTTCTTAGGCTTTAATTTATGCAGCGCAAACAAAACTTCTTCCACTCTTACAGGTAGCTTAATGGGCAACAAGGTATGATCAGGTGCATCATATCACCATTTTGATGAAGAGCCATTTCATGTTTTTCCAATAATGCTTAGAAATGTTGAAACCATTTATCAATAGTAATCTGATTCCTTGTGTTGTTCCTTTTTTTGAATAGATATGTGTGCAGTTACCCCCAAATCACATTGATTATTGACAGTAGAAACTAATTCATCAGTCAACGTAGCATTATACAGTTTCTTTTAACGAAAAATGATATTTTCATATTCCCTTCCACATTTATCATAACGCTCCCTATCCTCTCGTCAGTCAATATTTTTCTTAGCTGAAGTGATTGAAGATAAGTGATTGCTCGTTCATCCTTGTTGTCCTAATTCTTTTGTATCTTGCCTGAAGAAGACCTAAGAGGTCGAAACGCGTCGTGTTTGTCTTGTGGTTCGTTTGTCCACGTTTAAAAAAAAAATTATTTATTATTTTTATAAAGCAGTTTACTAACATTTATCTAAGACTTGTTTAGATTTGTGCCTGCAGTGATGTCACTTTGCAAATAATATCCAAAATAAAATCCACTGGCAAGATAAAACTCAGACTTAAAACAATGTGGGCTCATGGAATATGAAGATTTGAACTGAAAAAAACGAGAAAGGAGTACACACAGAATTTGTTTCAGAAACAAATCTGGGAATAGCACAGGCTATTGACCACAGTAAAGAAAAATAAGCCTAATTAAAAGTACTAAAAGATTCAGTGGTAAACAAGCAAAATAATCAGTAAAAGCAACCCCAGTAGGTAGCTGAGTACAGCTGACACCATCAGGATACTACTTCTGACAACAGCAAATGGAAAGAAAGGGAAACAAGCAGACATCGTCATGGTGAAACAAAAAAAATGCAACAGAAAAGCAAAATCCATCAAACCTGATCACAGTCATGTCATCACATGGTCATGTGTAAAGAAAAATGATGGCCATGAAAAAGACAAACATGTTAAAAGGGGGAGAAAACACACCTTATCCTGAAAACACCCTAAGTAGAAAATGAAAATGAATGTATGCAACTAGACAGGTGCTTATGCTGGAGAAGGTAGGGAGTGGTTTTGAAAGGGAAGGAAGAGACCCTCGCAAATACAAGACACGCTTTCACTCGACCCCAAGTTGGGGTCACCTCTGTCACATGACTGTACCCATGCACACACTCACATGCACACAGAGACAATCATACGCCCAGCATGAAACAACACATCTGACTCCTTTCTTTCGACACAACAGACTAGAATATGATCTAACATTTCTCCCATGGTAAAAAAAAAAAACAAACAAACAAACAAAAAAAAAACCTTCCACTCACGCACCACTTCTTTTGGCGTGAGTTTTTTTTTTCTCTTTAAATATTCCTATCTTTTTTCTTTTTCACATATTTTATTCTACAACAGTAATGATTTTATTTTTTCCATTTTGAACAAAAGTGTTAACTTCGTTCTCGTATAACTGTCTCAGTCAGACTGACCTCAAATCATTTGCCCATTTTACAGACTTCTTTTCAGGTCACACGGATCACCAGTTTACCTCACATAAAACAACAATCAATTTTGGGTTCACAGACACCAAATCCTCTTTGAATTTTCCAATGAGATTAAAAAAAAAAACTTTTTTTCTGCTCAATCACAAAAAAATGATATTTCTTTCTGAGAGACAACCTTTCAATTACAAAAAAATATACACACTTTTCAACAGGCCAATTGTTCAGTTACACACACACACACACACACACACACACACACACACACACCACACACACACACACACACACACACACACACACACACACACACACACACACACACACAGAGAGAGAGAGAGAGAGAGAGAGAGAGAGAGAGAGAGAGAATCAATCATCATCAAATTTCCAATTATCCAAATCAGATTTCTTTTGACAGGAGACATTCTGTCCCATTGAGAGCGTTCCTTATGGCCACGACTCTTGTCTCTACTGACAATCCAAAACGCGTAGCTCCTGAAGCATCCAAAGAGCTGTGGGGGGCTCATTCAAAGTAATACCTCCAACGTATACAGTGCTCAGACATGCCAGGATTTCCAAGCCAATGTTTCAGAGTAGTGTGGTTTGAAGTGATACATTTGCTTCACAATCTTGATGGAACGCACTCTCAGAATTTGTCCCACACATACCCATGTTGTCATGCATGCCCTTCTCTGCCTCACACGATTCCACACTGAAAGGTTTGTTCCAGTCTTGCTGTTCGCCATGAATGACTGTCGCTGCTTGCGTTTCTGCATTGGAGGTTGTGATGCCAGTCTACTCACACTGTCACAAGTACAGTGTCACTAGGAATCATGTCTGCAGGGTGGGAGAATGGTTTCCATGTGACAACATGTCCACACAAACAGCTTCATCATTGTTGGCATTGTTGGTACTATAAAACAAGCATGGCGTGGCGGGTAACAATAAACCAGAAGGGGCGATGATGATGTGAAGGTTCATTTGCCTTTTCATCTTTGTCCAGTCTGTGTGTTTGCTCTTCGTTTGTCTCGGTTCACTTGAGGCAGACATTTCTGGCAGAACACAGTGCAGTGATTTTGAACTGGAGTGTCAGGGATTGAACGGTAGTCGTCAGTCTGAGAACGATCACAGTGTGATTGCCTCGGCCTTCAATTTTGAAAAGAGGAGAGCGGTATTTCATGAAGTGCAGCCGTTCAACACCAGTTCTGACGTAGACGGAAGTCCCTCCACAAGTATGTTCATGGAAATCTTTTTTGGGAAAACACTGCAATGTTTTGCTGCTGGTAAAAGGACATCCTGCTTGCTGCAAAGCAAAGGAAGCCACTGAGAGAGAGAGAGAGAGAGAGAGAGAGAGAGAGAGAGAGAGAGAGAGAGAGAGAGAGAGAGAGAGAGAGAGACAGACAGACAGACAGACAGGCAGGCATACACATGCACTCATGCATGCAGGCACACACACACATAAAACACACACACACACACACACACACACACACACACACACACACACACACACACACACATCTATGCTTGTACACATACCACAACACAAGAAAGAAGAAGAAGAAGAAGATGATGATGATGATCATAATGATGGTGGTGGTGATGATGATGATGATGATGATAAAGATGAGGAGCAACAACAACAACACACAACACATACCTGCGGCTGGCTGCTGGCCATGATGCTGTCTGAAACAATGTATGGGGCACAGTGTGATGATCAGATGGACACTCAGAGTCAGGAACCTACAGGGGAAAACAAATTTGTATTATGAACCACATAGATGAAGTTTCTAAAGTGGATGCAAGTGTGTCATGTGAGTGATACATGGGTTTCATAAAGAGTATTAAATAAGAACAATGTAACAGATCTATAAAATATCTAAAGTGGATACAAATATAAAGATGGAGAAGATTTGTAAAAATGATGAAAAACTTTCATGTGGCAGAAATATGTGATTTCCAAAGTGTATACAGAAAGATTTGTCTTTCAGATGAGGTCTCTACAGTCGAGACAATCAGTAATATGTAACAGATATGTAAGGTTTTCTAAAGTGGATACAATAAGTAATACGTAACAGATTAATGAGATTTCTAAAGTGGATACAATAAGTATTATGCAACAGTTAGCTGAGGTTTCTAAAGTGGATACAATGAGTAATATGTAACAGACAGATGAGGTTTCTAAAGTGGATACAGTGAGTAATATGCAACAGAAAGATGAGGTTTCTAAAATGGATACAATAAGTAATATGCAACAGACAGATGACATTTCTGAAGTGGATATAATAAGTAATACGTAACAGATAGATGAGGTTCTGAAGTGGATACAATAAGTACTATGTAACAGATAGGTACGGTTTCCAAAGTGGATACAATGAGCAATATGTAACAGATTGATGACGTCTCAAAGTGGATACAATGAGTAATATGTAATAGACATTGACGTTTCTAAAATGGATACAAATATACATTATGTTAACAGATAGATGATTTCTAAAGAGGATACAATAAGTAATGTGTAACAGACAGATGTGATTTCTAAAGTGGATAAATAAGTAATTTGTAACAGAGATAGATGGCGTTTGTAAAGTGGATACAATAAGTAATATGTAACAGACAGATGACATTTGTAAAGTGGATACAATAAGTAATATGTAACAGACATATGCGGTTTCCAAAGTGGATACAATTACACACTGTGTAACAGATAGATGAGATTTCTAAAATGGATGCAATAAGTATTATATATAA
>JADBJO010003684.1:43463-50963 GCA_016801955.1 Conus betulinus | reverse complement strand
TTGTTCATGGAGACTTTACAGTCCCTTCAAGTGTGAACATTGACCTAACTGACTGACCTCATCGTTTATGGAGAGTGCACTGTACTTGAAAGAGTATACATTAATCTAACTCTGAACTCTCTGTACATTGAGAGTGTGCAAACATTTTGAAGTTTGTACATTATGTCGATGACTGACTTCATTGTAAATGAGGGTTTGCAGTCCTTTTGAAGCATCTCCAGTACATTAGTGACTGACCTCATTGCGAACAACCACTCTGAAGTGTGTATAAATTACATTAATGACTGACCTCATTGTGAACAACCACTGTGAAGTGTAAAAAATTACATTAATGACTGACCTCATTGTAAACAACCACTCTGAAATTAAATTACATTAATGACTGACCTCATTGTAAACAACCACTCTGAAGTGTGTGCATTACATTGGTGACTGGCCTCATTGTAAACAACCACTCTGAAGTGTGTACATTACATTAATGACTGACCTCATTGTAAACAACCACTCTGAAGTGTGTACATTACATTAATGACTGGCCTCATTGTAAACAACCACTCTGATGTGTACATTACATTAATGACTGACCTCATTGTAAACAACCACTCTGAAGTGTGTACATTACATTAATGACTGGCCTCATTGTAAACAACCACTCTGAAGTGTATACATTACATTATGACTGACCTCATCGTGAACAACCACTCTGAAGTGTATACATTACATTGGTGACTGGCCTCACTGAGAACAACCACTCTGAAGTATGTACGCTGCATTAGTGTTTGACCTCCTTGTTCACAGCGAGTGTGCAAGTGCACTGAAGTGTGCACATGACATCAAAGATTGATACGTTACATCAATGATTGACCACATTGTTCATGGAGTGTGTGTAGTAGTAGTAGTAGTAGTAGTAGTAGTAGTAGTAGTAGTAGTAGTAGTAGCAACAACTATACTAGTAGTAGCATTAGTGTCCTGATCATAATGATCACAATGATGATGATTATGATGATGATGATGATGATGATGATGATGATGATGATGATGATATTCATATTCATATTCATATTCTCTCTCTCTCTCTCTCTCTCTCTCTCTCTCTCTCTCTCTCTCTCTCTCTCTCTCTCTGTCTCTGTGTGTGTGTGTGTGTGTGTGTGTGTGTGTGTGTGTGTGTGTGTGTGTGTGTGTGTGTGTGCGCGCGCGTGTGTGTGTGTGTGTGTGTGTGTGTGTGTGTGTGTGTGTGTGTGTGTGTGTGTGTGTGTGTGTGTGTGTGTTTATGTTTGTGTGTGTGTGTGTACGTGCGTCGTGCCGGCGTGCATGCATGTGTATCTCCTGCTATTCAAGAAACAAATGGCAACAGACCATTGAGTGAAGAAAATGTTGATCAGGAGAGGAAAATGATTTCCCCTTCCCTTTCATCTCCCTCTCCCCCCACCATTGGCTGACTGGCTGGAAACAGTGGCCTTCTGACAGGGGCTTCCCCTCAATATTCCTTCTTCTTCTTTGTGTAATGGTTTTTCTTCAGAGTTCATCCTGTCACCCCATGGAGAATTGAACCCGAAATCCTTCCCCACTGTGTGCTGACAGGCCTTCTGCTGACTGCGGCCACTCCCTGGCTGTCTGTACAATGCTAAAGGGGTTTTTGATGACTGCGACCACTCCCTGGCTGTCTGTACAATGCTAAAGGGGTTTTGATGACTGCGGCCACTCCCTGGCTGTCTGTACAACGCTAAAGGGTTTTTGATGACTGCGGCCACTCCCTGGCTGTCTGTACAATGCTAAAGGGGTGATGATGACTGCGGACCGGCCACTCCCTGGCTGTCTGTACAATGCTAAAGGGGGGTTTGATGACTGCGGCCACTCCCTGGCTGTCTGTACAATGCTAAGGGGGGGGATGATGACTGCGGCCACTCCCTGGCTGTCTGTACAATGCTAAAGGGGTTTTGATGACTGCGGCCACTCCCTGGCTGTCTGTACAATGCTAAAGGGGTTTTGATGATGACTGCGGCCACTCCCTGGCTGTCTGTACAATGCTAAAGGGGTTTTGATGACTGCGGCCACTCCCTGGCTGTCTGTACATGCTAAAGGGGTTTTGATGACTGCGGCCACTCTCCCTGGCTGTCTGTACAATGCTAAAGGGGGTTTTGATGACTGCGGCCACTCCCTGGCTGTCTGTACAATGCTAAAGGGGGGATGATGACTGCGGCCACTCCCTGGCTGTCTGTACAATGCTAAAGGGGTTTTGATGACTGCGGCCACTCCCTGGCTGTCTGTACAATGCTAAAGGGGTTTTGATGACTGCGGCCACTCCCTGGCTGTCTGTACAATGCTAAAGGGGTTTTGATGACTGCGGCCACTCCCTGGCTGTCTGTACAATGCTAAAGGGGGGATGATGACTGCGGCCACTCCCTGGCTGTCTGTACAATGCTAAAGGGGTTTTGATGACTGCGCCACTCTCTGGCTGTCTGTACAATGCTAAAGGGGGGATGATGACTGCGGCCACTCCCTGGCTGTCTGTACAATGCGATGCCACACTCCCTGGCTGTCTGTACAATGCTAAAGGGGGTTTTGATGACTGCGGCCACTCCCTGGCTGTCTGTACAATGCTAAAGGGGTTTTGATGACTGCGGCCACTCCCTGGCTGTCTGTACAATGCTAAAGGGGTTTTTTGATGACTGCGGCCACTCCCTGGCTGTCTGTACAATGCTAAAGGGGTTTTGATGACTGCGGCCACTCCCTGGCTGTCTGTACAATGCTAAAGGGGAATGATGACTGCGGCCACTCCCTGGCTGTCTGTACAATGCTGATGATGACTGCAGCCACTCCCTGGCTGTCTGTACAATGCTAAAGGGGGGATGATGACTGCGGCCACTCCCTGACTGTCTGTACAATGCTAAAGGGTTTTTTTGATGACTGCGGCCACTCCCTGGCTGTCTGTACAATGCTAAAGGGGGGATGATGACAGTGGCCACTCCCTGGCTGTCTGTACAATGCTAAAGGGGTTTTGATGACTGCGGCCACTCCCTGGCTGTCTGTACAATGCTAAAGGGGGGATGATGACAGCGGCCACTCCCTGGCTGTCTGTACAATGCTAAAGGGGGGGATGATGACAGCGGCCACTCCCTGGCTGTCTGTACAATGCTAAAGGGGGGATGATGACTGCGGCCACTCCCTGGCTGTCTGTACAATGCTAAAGGGGGGATGATGACTGCGGCCACTCCCTGGCTGTCTGTACAATGCTAAAGGGGTTTTGATGACTGCGGCCACTCCCTGGCTGTCTGTACAATGCTAAAGGGGGGATGATGACTGCGGCCACCCTCTGGCTGTCAGTACAATGCTACGAACATGGACCAAATGGAATATCCATGTGTCTGTGGAAAGCGTTTCGCTACCACCCGTGGCATGAAGATCCACAGAACAAAAGTGCCAAGGACATCCACGCTATTTGGTTCGGATGAGGAATTTGCACAGGCCCTCGATGCCAGGCGCCTGAAACTCAACCTGCCACGAGCAAACGAGACTGAAGATTGGGAGAAACTGGATGCAAAAATCGTCCAAAGACTCGATGCACTGATAGGGAAAAGCACCCTGGAACATAAACTAGCCACATATGGGGACATTGTGTATGCCACATGTAGAGACGCCTATGGAGCAAAACTACCCAAAGAGAAAACACCTCCAAAGAAATCCAGACGCCAAGAAGAGATGGACAAGATCAGGGTCCAAAAGAAAAACCTCAAGAAGCAAATGAAGACTGCTCTGCCAGCTGAAAAACAAGGCTTGGAAAAAAACTGGGAAGACCTGAAGCAAAACACAGCGCCCTCAGCAAGCGGAATCTGCGAGGAAGAGGAAAACACTCGACATTCAAGGTCTGGTGTGGCCAACCAACCCTGAGGAACAGTTCAATGACAAGCCTCCAACGTTGGCGGAAATCAAGAAGGTGGTCGACAAAGCCAGAGCCAAATCATCACCAGGGCCAAACGGAATACCTTACCAGCTGTACAAGAAATGTCCCAAGGTGCTGGAGTGGCTCCACAGGCTGCTGCGATCAGCTTGGAGAAATCAGAAGATCAGCGGCCAGTGGATGACGGCAGATGGTGTGTACATCCCCAAAGAGCAAAACTCAAGTGACATCAGCCAGTTCAGGCCAATATCACTACTGAACGTCGAAGGGAAAATCTTCTTCTCTGTCATGGCAGCAAGGCTGACCAAGTACCTCATGGAAAAACAAGTACTTGGATGTGTCAGTCCAGAAAGGTGGCATTCCAGGCGTGGCTGGCTGTGTAGAACACGCCACAATGATCTGGGACGCAATCCAAAGAGCAAAAAACAGAAAAGAGAGACCTGGACGTAGTGTGGCTCGACCTGGCAAACGCATATGGATCTGTACCCCATGAGATGATACAGTTGGCTCTTGAGATGTACCATGTGCCAAAGAACATCCGCGACATGCTCAAGAAGTACTTCAATGGCTTCTCAATGCGCTTCTCTACCAAGGAGTACACAACAGATTGGATCAACTTGGAAGTGGGCATTGCAATGGGCTGTGCCATTTCCCCAATACTGTTCGTGTTGGCAATGGAAGTCATCTTGAAAGCAGCAACAAGCAACGCAAGACAAACAGACCTTGGCGATGGATACAAGATGCCCCCTCTCAAGGCCTTCATGGATGACACTACAGTGATTTCATCCAGAGAAGACGAGACACGTCACGTGCTGGAGAGGCTGGACGACATAGTTGCCTCTCATCCAGAATGAAGTTCAAGCCAAAGAAATCACGGAGTCTCTCACTGAGGAAAGGAAAAGTGGCCGAATCTGTGGTCTTCAGTGTTGCCAACCAGACCATTCCAACAGTAACAGAAGAGCCAGTCAAGAGCCTTGGAAGATGGTATGATGATACGCTGAAAGACACACGAAGAGCAAAGAAACCAAACAGATGTCGGAAGAAGGCTTGGAGACCATTGACCAGTGTGGGCTCCCTGGCAAATACAAGGTCTGGTGTCTGCAGTTCATGCTGATACCAAAGCTCCTATGGCCTCTGATGATATACGACATCTGCACCAGCATAGTGGAGGCAATGGAATCAAAATCAACAAGTTTCACAAGAAATGGCTTGGTGTCCCACCCTGTCTGACTGACATAGCGCTATACTGTCGCCAAGCAAAGCTGAAACTACCACTGAAATCCATCCTGGAGGAATATAAAGCAGGGAAGATCAGACTTCAAAGCATGCTGGAGGACTCAGGAGACAAGGTGGTGAAGCAATCAAGCCCCAGCTGAAGACAGGCAGAAAATGGAAAGTTCAAGAGGCGATGGATTCTGCAAAAGAAAGTCTCAAGATCAGAGAAATAACAGACACACACAGACCAACAGACAAGGACTGGGGGTGACCAAAACTGAATGGTGGTCAAAGGCCAAAGGAAAAGCCAAAAGAGACATGATGATTCAGGAGATGAAAAAGAAGAAGACCAACAAAGACTCCAAAAAGCAGTCCAGCAGAGCCAGCAAGGGCAATGGACAACGTGGGAGAATGCACTCCAAAGAAGTCTCACTTGGAATGACATTTGGCACATGGCCCCTCTCAGGATCAGCTTCATTCTCAGATCTGCATATGACCCTTCTGCCTTCAAATGCAAACCTGGTGAAGTGGGGAAAAACAGACGATCCTTCATGCCCCCTTTGCCATGAAAAACAAACAGTGGAGCATGTCCCTAGCTCATGTAAAGTAGCCCTGGCTCAAGGAAGGTACACATGGAGGCACAACCAAGTGCTCAAAGAGATTGTACAAGTAGTCTGGGCTAGTACCAAACACACACAAAGGGAAAATCAGGACTCCAAAAGCACCCGCAACATTCTTCACGGCAGGAGGCAGCGAATCATGGCCAAGAACAACAGTGCCACTCGAACATGCAGGCAGAGTCTGCTGGACGGGGCAGATGACTGGGAGTGCACAGCAGACCTCCCAGAATGGAATAGTCACCCAGAGATTATCAGCAAGAGTGGCATGAGACCAGACATAGTATTACACTCTCAGTCAACCAAGCAGCTGATCATGATCGAGCTCACGGTGCCATATGAGAACAGAATGGAGGCAGCTCAGATCTACAAGACTGAAAAGTATGCTGATCTGGCAAACAGCCTGAGGAGAGAAGGCTATCAGGTCAAAGTCCTCACTGCAGAATTGGAGCTAGGGGGTTTGTGGGAACGTCTGCATACAGCCTCATGAAACAGCTCTCAGTTGCAGGGAGGGAAAAAAAACCAAAGCCCTGAAAGCAATGGCAGAAGCGGCAGAGAGGTGTTCAAGTTGGATCTGGTCAAGGAGGAACAAAAGTGAACTTCATAAGGCTTAACTTTCCTACAAATATCAGGTGTCCCTGTGGCTCAGTGGTTAGTGCGCGAGTCATTTAGTGGAAATGAGCATGTCCAGAAAGGGCATGGGTTCGAATCCCAGTCATGGCTCATCCCAAGATGGGAAAAAAAAAAAAAAAAAAAAAGGGCAGCAGAGGGACATCCGGAGTCATGGACCGGGTGTGGCCCAACCCCCCGTGTTCCTTGACTGTGAGTGGTGTGGTAACAGCTGGCAGACTTCTCTGATGGCGCCATGATATCTGCAGGAATACAGCAGGGTTTGAAAGGAGGGGGAGGGAGCGGGGGACAGGGGAGGTAAGGAGAGGGTAGGGAGAGAGGAGGGGAGATAAGGAGACACACGGGGAGGGAGAAGTGAGAGACGAACGTCATGTATGTCTGACTGTTTCTGTCTGTTTCTACCTATGTCTGTCTTTTAGGTGTGTTTGTGTGTGTGTGTCATTTTCTATATTTCTGTGTCTTTTTGTGTCTGTATTCCATTCTCTGTCTGTCTGTGTGTTTTCCATTTTGAGTTTTGTTCTCTCTCTCTCTCTCTCTCTCTCTCTCTCTCTCTCTCTCTCCTCCGTCCGTTTGTCTGTCTGTTATTGTCTTTCAGTTTGTCTCTGGCATTATGTCTGTGTACAACCTTTGTTACATTATCATGAATATGTCAGTGTATCTCTGTGTCCATCTCTTTGTCTGTTTGTCTGCCTGGAGGCATATTGATATATTGTGTGTGTGTGTGTGTGTGTGTGTGTGTGTGTGTGTGTGTGTGTGTGTGCATGTGTGTGTGTGTGTGTGTGTGTGTGTGTGTGTGTGTGTGTGTGTGTGTGTGTGTATGTGTGTGTTGTTGTTGTTGTGTTGTTGTTGTTGTTAGTCTGTTTAACGTCAGTTCACTAAAAGTGATATTAGACAGTGGGGAAGAATGGAAGAGAAGGGAAGGGATAGGGAGAGTGGGAAGGAGTTGACTGCATGTTAAAGTTTGGTATGAACGTACATGTGCTTGCCGGTATGTACGTGACTGTGTACAAGCGTTTGAAATGTAATTATTGCATAGGGAAAATGAGTAAATGTTGGATAATGATCAAACAATGAATATCAAAGCTATAAACGAATGAAAATCAATTAAAATCTACCAGGTATGAAATAACAATGACGCAT
>JADBJO010003684.1:0-29091 GCA_016801955.1 Conus betulinus | reverse complement strand
TGCAGGGCATGATAATGGCGGGTATCGGAGAGAAAAATTTGCCAGTTTAGAAACTTCTTGTGACAACAGTACAGTACATTGAAATACAACACATTGTAATACTATAAAACACTAACATGAATTAACACTATTTTGATAAAACACAATATAAAATAATCCAGTGCACTTTACTATTCTGGATACAGAAAACAACAGCGCGCATGTAACAACACACAAGTTTAAATACGGAGGTAGTCCCGTGAAATAAGGGAAACAACTGTGTGCTGCCTATGTCATCAGCAAAATCTGTGGTTATCTCTCTCTTTGATTTTTGAAGTCCCCATTCAGTGCGTATACTGCAGAAGGTCTACAAACACAGCAGCTTCATATCAATTTATTACTTGATTTGTTCATTCCTTTCTTGACTCCCCCCCCCCCCTTAGTTCCTTCCTTTCTTTATTTCAAAAAACAAACAAATAAATAAAATAAACAAACAAACACCCAAAGCATTTTACAGAAGCGCTTTCGGTTTTTGCAAACCTTCCGCAGTTGACCATGGAAGTCGGCGTCAAAACTAGTTGACGTAATGTGTGTTTTTACGTCATTAATCCCCCCCCCCCCCCCCCCCCCCCCCCCCCCCCCCCCATGTACTGTATGATAAATAGTGCCGCCTGGGTGAAAGTCTTCCTTCCTTTCTTTATTTCTTATTGGTATCATTTATGTTTTCTTCAATCTTTTCTATATTGTTGGCGCTTAGGGCTATGTAAGATGAAGCGCCATAAATAATAATAATAATAATTATTATTATTATTATTATTATCATCATTATTATAATAATTACTAATTTTATCATAATAATAGTAATAATGATAATGATACTTATAACAATAACAATAATAATATATTATTTTTATCATTATTAATTATTTTACTTATCCATTCATTTGTTTATCACTGTGTTCATTTATTCATGTGTTTGTTTTTTTCATTTGCGCGAGTTGATGAACGTGTTCAATTAAAGAGGGATATGATATCTCCAACAAAGAGAACAGATTCTATATTTGATTGGTGTGTTGTCTATTTGTGTTCATCTGGACCAGCTGGGATGAGGTGGGATGGGGGAGGCGGGTGAGAAGAAGGCGGAAGGGGGCGATTCGGGAGAGGCGGGGGGGGGGGGGGGGGGCATCCTGTAACCGCTCTGTTTTGTCATTTTGTCACACAGCACACACACACACACACACACACACACACACACACACACACACACACACACACACTCACACACACACACACACACACACACACACACACACACACACACACACACACACACACACACACACACACACACACACACACGTGACCTAAGTCAAAAACTGACCTGCCGACAGGAACCTCATCAAAGAGGATGAAGGCCTCAGGATTGCCAGGCCCCAGCAGCTGCACCAGGCCGGAAACATCGTTATGGGACGTCACGCATGTCACAGCTGTGGCGCTGGATGCTTCCAGCTGCTGATGTCCCCCCAGCATTCTGCCCAGCTGCTCTGCTATTAAGATGGTCACTGCCGAATTGACAGACTCACTCGCAACAATCACCTTTTTTCCCCTCCTCGCCCACTGCAGGGCCTTCAACACCAGGATGATGGTTTTCCCGCAGCCTGGCGGACCCTGCAGGTACAGGTATTGTGGCTCTGGCTGACTGTTGAGCAGAGCCACCTGCTGGAGCGTGAGGACGAGGGAGACAAAGCGCAGGGCAGTTTCGGCCACAGCCTCTCCGAAGGTCCTCAGCACCTTGCGTGGTTGGCAAGCTGTGGGGATGTCGACCGTGCTGGCTGGTCCACAGAACCTGTTACAGTCCACACACACACACACACACACACACACACACACACACACACACACACACACATCTGTGTATGGGAGAGAGAGAGAGAGAGAGAGAGAGAGAGAGAGAGAGAGAGTAGTGAAATAGGACTGTTTCTACACCTAGATAACATGGAGAATATTCTTGTCATTCTTAGGTACTTTGACCCGAGGTAGGCTCTCCGTGATCTAAATTCTGCTTATTGGAGTTTTTCTTTCTTTCTTTTTTTCCACCTGTTCCTCCATACATTCGGAGTTCCCAGTTAGCAGAAAGTGAGCAACATATCTGGAGTCTGTGTCTCTCAGGCAGAGGCGTAGTCTTGTTCCACTGAGGAGTCAGAGGAAAGAAGAGAAAGAGTTTTGATATCAAGACGTTCTAAAACATGAGAGACAGTCCCTGAAGAAGCCCTCCAGAGCTGGTGAACTACTGGAAATGAAGGAAACGAAATGAAAAATGAAACAAAGATACGATTCTTCTACAGGCACTGGACTCCCTTTTTCATTCTCTGTGTGATCCAACCTTCTAACTGGTGCAGCAAATCATGTCCATTGGAGTAGTGTGCTGGCTGCTTATGGGGACTGTATCTGTCATTTAGGATATGCATGTACGTACGTGTGTAAGTAAATATGTATGTATGTATGTATGTATGTATATATGTATATATGTATGTATGTGTGTGTGTGAGAGTGTCAATGAAACTGTTTTCATTTGCGGGTTGTGCTGTGCAAGAGAAGTATTGTTTTTGATCTCTTGTCCTGTATTTGTTGAAAAAAGGCACTTTCGCCAAAATATCCAGAAGTTTTGTGGTGTCTTTTGTAAATAAAAAATAACGTCACTTTACACTTGCTGTGTGCTTGCTTGTTTGTCGTATATTCCAGTGACGTCACAGTCTGTTTCATCTTTTAACTTCTCCTAATCCTACCCTCTACGTATCAAAACAGAGTTAGCCATTCCGGATTGATCTGAAATTTAATCATTTTCTAATCACTCTAATTCATTTGCTATTTCTTTTTTTGCGAACAGGATTTCTGCTACATAATAATCCTACAACACCCTGCAACACCAACTACATTTCGAGAATTATTTCACATGGCAAGATTGTGTTTGCATAAATTTTCACATTTAACCACCCCTACCCTCTGCATGTCCAAGCATAGCCGAATGTGGGTGACAGTTTAGAATTCACAGTCAATTTAGAACTACTCTATTCCAATTTCGATTGAACTCCAAACAGACTTTCGGCCATATATTGATACTGCTATGACTACACCATTCTTTCATACATTGTTGAGTGTGCGATCGTGATTGCATAACTTTCCACATAACTTCCCTCAACCCTACCCTCTATTAAAACAGAGTCGGCCTGTCTGGACTGGCCCGGAATTTAATAACATTATATTCACTCTCATTCGATTTCTATCTTTTTTTTCGACACATAATAGTGATACAACATCCACAGCATTTCGGGAACTATTCCACGTAGCGTGTTCGTGTACGCATACTTTTCACATAGCTTCAACAACTCCAACCCTCTAAGCGGTCGGACGCTGGCAACCGGTTTCGAAGTCGTGACTATTTTTCAATCGCTCTCTTTCAATTTCTACTGATTTCCAAATAGAATTAAGGCCTATGGTAATATTGTAATATCTACACTATGCTTCGATATATTGCCGAGTGAGCGATCGTGTTCCCGTAACTTTCCACATCACTTCTCCTAACCCTACCCTCTTTGTATGATGACAGACTCATCCATTTTGGATTGATCTGGAATTTATTTATTTTTTCTTAATCATTCTCATTCATTTGTTCTCGTTTTTCAAACAGGATTTCTACCCCATAATAATCCTATAACAGTTACAGCATTCTACAGACTGATTCAAATAGTGTGATATTGTTTGCATAGCTCTTCACACACCTCCAGCTATCCCCTACCCTCTAAGTATCAACGCATACCCGGAAATGTATGGTCAGTTTGAAATCGTCATTGTTTTAGAATCATTCTGTTCCAATTCTTGTAAACTTCCGAACGGAATTTCTGTCATATGTATATGCTGTAGCATCTCTACCAGTCCTGGACATATCTTACATTGTGCGATCGCGTTTGCATGATTCTAACATGACTTCTCCAATCCCTACCCTCTACGTGTCAAAAACAGGGTCGGTCATATTGGATTATCTGGAATTCAATCCTTTTTCTAACTGCTCATTCATTTTCCATTCATTTCAGAACAGGATTCAATAACACAATAATGATACAACGTTTTCAGCATTTCGGGAACTATTTTTCACGTTGTGTGATCGTGTTTGAATAACTTTTCACATAGCTTCAATTACACCTATCCTTTATATCAAAGTGTAGTCAGACTCAGCCAACCCATTCGAATTTGTAATCATTTTAGAATCGCTCTCTTTCAATTTCTATCGATTTCCGAACAGAATTTCTACCCTATGAAAATGCTACAATATATACACTATGCTTGGATAAGTCTTCATTATGCAGTCGCGTTTGCATAACTTTTAACACAACTTCCCCTAACTCTAATACCTGCAAATCAAAACGTAAATCATTTCGGGTTGTTCTGCAATGTAAGCAGTTTCTTGTCATTCTCAGTCATTCCCTTTTATCTTTTTCCAAACGGGATTTCTACATATAATAATCCTGCTACACCTATAGCATTTCGAGAGAACTATTTCACACGATAAGATCGTATTCACAATGCTTTTCACATAGCTTCANAGCTATCCCTACCCTCCATGCTCAAAGCGAAATTGGGACGCTGGCTAACATTTTCAAATTGTAAACATTTCAGAATCCCTATCTTTTCAATCTCTAATGTTTCCTGGCAGAATTTATGCCATATATGATACCTCTACATTTAGCTATGCAATAATACATTGTTAAATGTTCTATGGTGTTTGTTTTTTTTTAAATAACCCCCCCCTTATCTACCCTCTGCATGCCAAAACAGGATTGGTCATATTGGAGTGATCTGAAATAGAATCCCTTTCTAATTACTCTCATTCATTTCTATTTATTTCCAAAGAGATTTCAATCACACAATAACTATACAACATCTCGATCATTTCAGGTACAATCTGACCTAGTATGATCTTACATAACTTTTCATATTGCTTCAAGAACACCACTACCACCTGCGGATCACACCATAGCCAGCTGTTTCTAGACAGTTTGAATTGGTCATCGTTTAATCATCGTTCTATTTCAATTCTAACCATTTCCGAACAAGATTTATACTATATGTCAGTGCTAACATACCTATGCTACGCTTTTATATGTTCTATGTTGTGCGATTGTGCTATTGTAACTTTTGACGTTGATATTTCTTACCGTATCATCTAAAATTAAAAATCATTCGATCTGCAAGTCAGTCCATTGCAGGATCTATCGTTTCCATGTTGTTCCAATCTATGAAATCAGTTCCCACCATACTTGAATGTTGTAACAACCACCCTATACTCAGTCTCATTTGACATTTCCGATTGTTTCCGATTGTGTTCGAATGGTGGTTGCTGTGTGTCGTTTCATCTCGTAGTTTCCCACTTCCTACCCCACACATAAGTCATGGTCTTCTATCGTTGCTGGATCTGTGATTCAATTATTTCATGATCACCTGGTGTGACTTTACTTTTACATGGCGAGTAGAATTTATTATACCTTTTGGTTCTTTTTGGTCTTTTCACGTTTTGAAATAATTCAAGTCAGTGTTTGGAAACCTCGCAAACTGACTTAATTAAGTTTCTTGCACTGTGACTGCATCGAATGCAGTGGCCATTGTGCAGGGAAATGTCCAGTTGGGGTCATTTCATTCATGTATCTGCTTTGTCCATGGCAGCATGGTGGGACAGATGTCTGTGTGTATTCTGGATGTTAATGGAGGATGCTGGTCTCCTGTTTCGATCGGTTTGTGTTGGATATGGCGGCGTGTGGCATTCAACGGAACATCCGGGGGTTTGTTTACGTTTGACTCGACTGTCGTGTGGTGTATTGAAGTTGTCTGCTATTTCAGTGATTGATGGAAAGTGCCATGAAATGGGTGTTAATACTGCATAATACTGCATGTTGCTTAAAGACCTTTTAGCTCTTACATTGACAGTGGGCATGTAGTCGGCACACACACACACACATACACACACACACACACTCTCTCTCTCTCTCTCTCTCCCCCCCCCCCCCCCCTCCCTTCTGCTCACAACCCCCTCACACACACACACACACACACTCTCTCTCTCTCTCTCGCATCTCTCTCTCTCTCGAGAGAGAGAGAGAGAGAGAGACAGAGAGAGACAGAGACAGATTGTCACATTTGAACACAGAAAAAAGAAAGTCCCACGGCCTCAAGAGGCTTGGCTGCTTTAACCTCCTGCCTTCAACAGTGATATTTGAAAAATAAAGTAAAGTTACGTCACAGGTAGAAAGCACGTAGTCTCTGATGATTTTACGTCATTATATCCAACAGAAAAGTATTTGTGGGATGGGGGAAGGGGGTGGGCTTTTCTGTTTTAAGTTGCCAAAGCAACGTCACACGAAGAGATACGTATTTCTGAATATTTTACATCATTGTATAGAGACTAGGTGTGTTCGTGGGGGCGGAAGGGAAGGAGGAGTATAGGATGGGTGTTCCTCACTGTCATTTAACCCAACCCCTCCCCAATCTACCCCTCCCTTCTTTTTGAATGTTTTTGTTTTCATTTGCATTTATTCAGTGCTTTTTCTTGTCTTCATAACCACCCCCTGAACACACACACACACACACACACACACACACAGGTTAGATAGATAGATAGATAGATAGATAGATAGATGGAGCTGTCACCACTACCAGGCCCTCACAACCCTTCTCTCTCACCCTTTCTTCTTCTCTCCCCCCCCCCCCCCCCCTTTTTCATCCAGTCCCTCTACCCTCTCTCTCCCCTTTCCCTGTCCCCTCACGCCCTTCATCTTTCCAGTCTCCAACAGCCCCACCCCTTCTTCCCTTCTCCCCTCCCTGTCCTCTTCAACACCCTGCCCACCCCTCACCCCTCCCTCCCTTTCTTGCCCTGCCCTGCCCTCCCTCTCCCTTTTTTCAGTCCATTTCTTGCCCCCATCTCCCCCCCTTTCCTCCTCATACTCTTCAACTTTCCTGTCTCCTCCCCCCCCCCCCCCCCCCCCCCCCCCCCCCCCTTCTTTTGCCTCCTCCTTTCCTTACCCCCCACCTCCTCTTTAACCCCCCCCCCCCCCCCACCCAACCCCTTTTGCAATCCACTACGACCCCTCCCCCTTTCGGTTTTTTTTTCTTTTTGGCCAGCCTCCCCCTTGCTCCTCCCTTCCCCCCTCCCCCCTCATATTCCTTCATGCTCTCTCGTCCCCTGAAGAGAACTGAAGACATTAAGATTAAAATTAAACGCAGCAAATGTAACTCCTCCTAAGTACCGCTTTGACTGCAGTAATTTCCCCTTCATATCGGAAAAAGACCAGCCAATGAAACTGGTTTTTAGTTCCCCTATCAAACGTGACTTAACAATTAACAGAAGATTAGTATAACAACAATTGAATCCAACATAAATTAACTATTCAAAGGAAAAGACCAATAGGACTAAGGTGTAAAACTTCTGAGAAACATTTAAGAAGATGGAAGTCATTTAACACTTCCTGAACAGTTAATGGTATTTGACGAGTCAGTAAATCCCCTGTAGTTTTCGTCATTAATTCTTTGATACCCGGACAGTGTAAAATCAGATGGCTGATAGAAATTTGATTTCCACACATTTAATATCTTTAGAAAATTTTGTTTTAAAAGCATTTTAAACGAATTTTGAACATCAGAGAACTAATATGTCTTGAACTTGTATCAGATATGTGATTTAAAATTAATTTGGAATTTATTGTGCTGACGCTTTTTATACAATTGTGTGAATAATGGCTATCTGATGTCTTCAGCATGTTATCAAACTTATCTTTTGCTAGTTTTTCAATGTGATTATAATACTCGTGCAGATCTAGATTTATGTTAATTAGAATTGCCCCTTCAGTATTACGTCCTGCACTTTTAGCTGCTCTATCAACCAGTTCATTGGCATATATTCCGCAATGGGAAGGAACCCAGTAAAAAGTTACACTAATGTCTTTACATGCCAACTGATGAATTACATGTCTGATTTCTAGTATCATTTCAAGACGTTTTTTTTGGCATTTTGATCTTTGATAGCTTGTAATGCCGATTTGGAATCTACACAGAGTAATATTTTACAACTATTCATAGGTAACTCCTCAATATGGTGTAAAGCCATCAAAATAGCTAACAACTCTGCAGTAAAAACTGAATAGTGATTACCTATATGATATCGTTTTGACTGTTTTCATAGTAGGAATTACAAATGCTGAACCTGCATTGCCATTATCAAGTACAGATCCATCTGTGAATATTTTAATGTAATCACTATAGTAATTTTCCATGTGATCATTAACTAAATTTTTCAGAACGTTTGGAGATTGACTTTTGCTCAATTCTGTATGATCAATGTCAAAAGTAGGTTTAATTTGTTCCCAAGATGGTACAGGTAAAAAAGATGGCTTAATTGCTATTTTTTTTTACTTTTTAATTCTGTAGAATAATCATGTCGGAGACAAACGAATTAATTGGTTGCAAACAATGTATTGTCTTAGCCCTGTTAACAAAGTCATGCTTAGAATTTAACTTTGTTTCTTCATTACAGAATGAGTTATGTGCAAAGGATTTTAATACAAACTTAGCTGCAGAGATTTTCCTATGTTCATCAAGAGGAAGAACTCCTGCTTCTTTATATGATCCAAGATTGTAAGCATGAGTCGGCACTCCTAGTGCCAGTTTAAAGGCTTTACAATCTATACTTTGTAGTTTGTTTAATAAATGTTTTGGTGCACTAAAAAAAAAGATTCCTGGCCGTAGGTTAAACGCGAACGAACTAAGGAATTAGCAAGACATAAAAGTGCTTTTGTGTCTTGACCCCATCGCTGTTTACTAATAATTTTGAGAAAATTTAAAGCTTTTCTGGCTTTATTTAATATATAGTCTATATATGTTGATTCCACGTAAGTTTGGATGATAAATAAACACCTAGAAACCTTACGCTTTGCGAATAATTAATGACACTACTGCCACCCATAGTGAAATCAGGCAGTTTTTTCTGGGTTATGCCCCGAATTAAAAAGTACCATATGTTTTTTTTTCTAATGATAAAGAAAGTCCATTTTCCTTCATAAATATATCGATTTTATTTTAGTTCGCGTTGGTACACTTTTTTGGTATAGTTAAGTGCTCTGATTGGCGTTTTTACGCTTCATTGTCACCTTCATCCACATGCATATATCATCTGCATACTGGGCTAAAACTGTATCTTTGATAGATTATTTGGAAGATCTGCTATGAGTATATTGAATAAAATAGGTGAAATAACCGAGCCTTGTGGAAGACCCATCTGAAGTTCTCTGGACTTAGAATATGTGTGCTTCCAACTCTTACCTGTATGAAACGTTGTGATAAAAAAATTTTGTATATAGTTATACATATTACTATCTATATTGTAGTTTTGAAGTTTTTGGAGTAATCGGTAATGCCATACTTGATCGTAAGCTTTTTTCACATCAAAAAAAGGTTGCTAGAATATTTTTCCGTCTGCCAAACTGCTGTTTAATTTGTGTCGTAAGTTTTACTAAATGTTCAGTAGTGGAGCGACCTTTTCGAAAAGCGGCTTGATTTTTTTGGAATAATGTTTTGTTTTTCACAGAAATGAACTAGTCTACTTGAGACTATTTTTTTCCATTAACTTGCATACATGAGATGTTAAGGAGATGGGTCGATAGCTGTTTTTTATCAGTCCGAGGTTTTCCTTGCTTGTGTATAGGGATAACAATTGAGTGTTTCCAGATAAGAGGCATTTCACCGTTAGAGACCAGCATTTCTGTATCAAAGAATGTAAAAATTGAACTACATTTTGTGGTAAATGTTTTAACAATTCATAAGATATCCCATCTAGTCCTACAGACGTCTTATTTTTGCCCATATGTGAAATACATTCAATTACTTCATCAAGTGTTATATTTGAATTTACATAGCTTTTTAATAGAGGTTTATTAAAACTATGATCTGATGTAATATCACTTTTCCTCCTCCTTTTTTCTGTATTGTCTACTTTCAGTTGATAGTCCAGTAATTCTACTGCAATTTGCATACAAATCAGCAAATGCTTCTGCTTTCTCTTGATTAGAGGGTATATCTGAACTCTCCAGTTTGATTGGGCATTGGGGTAAGTTTATCCCATTCTTCATGGTTTTCATTTTTTTCCCATACCTTTTGCATATCTTTATAGTTATATACTTCATTAGTACAAAATGATGACAATATTGTCTTTTTGCTTGTGCGTTAACTCTCTGCTTTGCTTTTTTTTTTGCTTTTTTTGGATTCTTGGTGATTAGGAATTGAATTATCCTTTAAGTAATTTTCAAATTTTATCCATTTTTCAGCTTTGGCCTTTTCACAATCATCGTTCCACCAAATATTGCCAGAATGTTTTTATGATTTCTTTGTTTTAGACATGGGAATTGATTGATTAGCAGCACTTAGGACTGCATCAGTAAATATAGAATACAATTCATTGATGTCTTTATCATCGACGTCTTCAACATGAAATGTTGATAAAAGTTCTGAAAACTTATCCCAGTTAGCATGTTTGTAATTATACTTCGGGATTTTATATCCTCTGTTAGATCCTTGTTTTTTGTGCTAGAGAGTTCAAAGCTAGTAATAACAGGAATATGGTCACTATTAGGCTATCATTTAAAGAATCCCATTTACAAATTGGCGCCAGATCTGGAGAAACAAGAGTTAGATCGATGGCTGTTGCTCTATGATAAGGATTATCAGGGATTCGCGTTATTCTTACCGTCATTCAGAAGATACAATGATGAATCAACAATATTCTCAATGAAACGGTTGCTAGTAATGTTTTCACAGTTCTTCTCCCAAAATGGTGAATGCGCATTAAAATCTCCTGTTATTAGTACCTTTTTTTCCCTTGTCCGCTTGAAACGTACGAATCCATTCTCTGTATTATTATCATCTGGACCCTTTGGTAAATACACAGATATGACGGTTAATAAAGTGTTATCAAACTTTACCGTCACTGCACAAGAATGTATACTGAGTAATTCTGATGGAACTGGGATTTGGGCACAGAGTGTAATTTACTCCTTCATGCACATAAATGGCAGTATTAATTTTCTCGTTAGTGTCTATCTTTTGGATGATAGGGGAAAATAGTAATTGTCTAGTTGGGGGCAGCTTTTCTTTCTTAACATTCAATGACTGAAGACTTAAAACATGGTATTGATGATGGGCTAAGTGTTGTACTAGATGTTCATAGTTTTGTGTTATTGATCTGCAGTTTCCACTGAAAAACGTTAAAATCATTCCCTAGTGACATATGTTTAAAGACTAAAGACAAAATGGACGAGAGGTAACCCAGCAGCAGTGTCACATTAAAAAACATGGCGGCAGTAGGTGTGAGTTGACTAATAAAAGTTCCAGTCCTCCAGAGTGTAGAACCGGTTGTGCCAGCTGGGGAGGATGTGGGCCAGGATGGTCGTGGTACCAATGGCGACGTGAAGGACGGGCAGGTCTCTTGGGGATCTCCCACAGCAAGGCCCTCGTGTGTCGTCCAATGTTCCCAGATGCTCCTTCTGATGTTTGTTTATTTTTTGAATAAATGAAATTATGTTTTCCCGACCTCAAACAACTCAGAATTGACTTTTGCATTACTTACAACACCAAACGTTTTATATTATATCGAGTTTCTTGTCCTCTCTGACTGGAGTCGTTAGTCAGCATTGGCTTGCTTGCCCGCGAACTTAACTTAGCTTTATGTGCTTTTTAAGTTTATGCGGCGGTGTTTTAGGATCTGCAACAAACGAGGTTGCTGTCGTCTTCGGCAGAAGAAGTCCCGACCCGTAGATCGTTAATCCAGCTATCTTGTGTTCATGCGATTGCATTAGAAGGTACGGACGATTCATTGTTTCGATACAGGTCGGCGCCAGCGCGCATCGTCAAGTTCCTTGAAGGACGACGGTTGCTCTAAGCCCTTTATCCTTATAGCTTCTTTGACGTGTGTCGCATTAAACGAATTTCGTACGAATTTCCGAGTTCCTCCTATCGTCCACGCACGGCCGTTGGCAACCGATTGTCATGGATGACTTCTGTTCATGAACTTTTCACCGGGTAAATGTTTTAGCTCTGACCTGGTCGGGTATTTCTTCAGCAGGAAGGTGAAAGCGAGTTGCTAGTTTCATCGATGTGTTCGCAGGGTGGGGTTTTGACACTAGCAGCGTCACGAATGTTGTGATGTAGGACGTCATGGTCGGTAAAATCGGTAGCGCTAGTTGCGATGGAGGTCGATGGGGTGTGGATATTTACTGTTAGGATGTCGTTGTTGCACCCAAAACGCGTATATTTCAGCTCATGATGGCCTGCAGATCTTCTAGATGTTACTTTCACGGCAGGAGGAGAACAGGGTTTCATCTCTCTATTACCTACCCCGATAATGTTTGCTTCGAGGTGGAACGATGCAACCGCGTCGCACACTGCAAGCACCGCGAGTGGTCGCCGCTCCCCCCAGACCCCAGGCTCTGTTGTGTGGGTGTGGTGTTGTGTGCTGGGGTTGTCCACCACTGGGGGGTTTTGCCCACCCCACCCCTATGGTGGTGTTTCGTTCCCTTTGCGGTGAGCACCAACGCAGGGTTCCAAAGACGTTGACGATAGATCTTTTTTTCTAGAGTTACCTTTCTTTTTTCCAGCGAGGGCGGTACAGAGCGCCAACGCAGGCATGTGCAGAGAGGGGATGTCCGAATGACGGAGTGCGTCGAGTGAATCTGACGATGGGGGGTGCGGGGGGAGGGTGTGTGGCGGGGTGTGTGTGGTGATGTGTGGGTGCGTGTTGGGGCTTTTGTGGTGTGCGTGGTCGGCGCTGGTGCGCGCCCGGCGATGCTGCGGCGTGCTGGGTGATGGAGTGGTGATGGGTGCCGTGGCAGTGGCGTGTATGTGTGGTTGGTGCGTGGGTGTGGGGGGGGGGAGTATCTGGGTGTGAGCGGTGCGTGCTGAAGAGGCTCCCGTCCGCACGTGTGATGTGGGTGACGGTGGGGAAGACGTGCTGTGAGGCGGATGTGAGATGGATTGGTGCGCACCGCGCGCGCACGCACAAGCATGTGTATGTGTGTGCGTGCGGTGCGGTGTGTGTGTGTAGCGAGCCCGCACGGCACAGACATTGGTGTGTGTGGTGTGTTGTTGTGTTTGCATCTCGTATGTGTGCATGGTTCGTGTGTGGGTTCATGTGGGTGTGTGTGGGTGTTATGATGTGGTGCTGTGTGAGGCGAGTGTGGTGAGTGTGTGTGTATGGCAGCGTATGTGCTTGTGCGAAGTGCTCGATGTGGTGTCTCCACGCTCAGAGACCCGCAACACCCCCATCCACTTTTCTCTTTGAGTCAGGTTGTTTACATGCGGAGACGAGTGCATACCAGTGAATTTCAAGTCCGAACCAGTGCTGAAGCACGGGGGGTTTTTGAAATATAAACTTGTGTTGGAAAATGGCATGACTTGAGGAGAGACATACATGACCCTGCTTGATACACAAACATCGCTGCAGTCTCATTCTCTCGGAATCACAGTTCCTATGGACCCCATTCTTACGAGACCAACCAGGACTGTGGATCAACATTCCGAGGGACGCTTCACCAGAGTACAACCCAGGACTGGTGATACACAGGGATCTTACCAGACCACCGTGGACTGTGACCAGGAACATGGAACTCTACCCCCACCAGGAACGTGATACAGGCCTATGACTTCTACAGACCACCCCAGGACGGGGGGTGAGCACATTATAATGGACTTCTACCAGACCACTGTGATCACATGCCTAATGGACTGTACAAGATTACACACACTGTGATCACATTTGATGGACTTCTACCAGACCACCACCAGGCCTTTTGTTCATCAGCCAGACCCCCAAGGACTTGTGATCGATCCTATGGACTCTACCAGACCACCCCAGGACTGTGGGAGCACATCTTATGGACTTCGGACCAGACCACCCACAGGGACTTTTTCAGGTTGCAGACTGAGTTAACAGCAGCCTGACGGTTTGCCAGGATTTCAGTGGCACAGAGAATATCAATTCACTTGAGCATTCAGCGAATGAGGAAAAATATATTGATGAATACTATAACACGAACAAAAAATAAATAAATATCCATTCATTATACTTATCATAAATACATATATATAATATAGATCATAATATATATAATATAATATAGCTATTTATAGATTATATATATATAGGAAAAATAGGAAATAGGATGGTAAGAGGGAAACGCGTAAAAATCGCAACAGGTCTGTTTCGAGGCGCTCCGCTATCTCAGGATGGTTTTGGGTTTCGCCTACTCTCTGACCCACACACACAACACACACCACAAACCACATACACACATGCGCGCATGTAAACATTCAAGGGTTCTGGGAAAGTGTCATACCTACTAATCAGAGTAGTTTAGTTCACTTGTCTTACCTGGCATACCATGGCAGGCGTTATAGGACAGTGACCGTCATGGAGGAGGGGTCAAGGGTCCATCTGTGGTCAAGGCGCTCCCACCAGGTTGCTGGCTGTGGCAGCTGTCAGCACACAGACATCGGCTGACAGCCTTGTCACGCTTTGGACTGCGTGTGGAGCGACACAAGTCCTCAGTCCTGGCAGGACATTCCCACTGACAGTGGACAGACCCATGCCCCCCCAGGCCGTGCCAGGGCAGAGGTGGGGCATGTGTCAGAGTTGTACTTAAGAGTGTAAAACAGCGTACACAGTCATATGTCAGTTACAACTATAAACAGCCCAATACCAGCAAGCGTGCACATATCTACAATGTATGTCAGTTGGCTAGTGTGGCTTGAGAAAGGTTGTAAATAACCCGAAATATTGTCATTATCTCATGGGTGTTTTGTGGCTTCTATTTTTCATCTTTCCAGTAGACACAGACCCTGTTATAGAGTATGTATAGGTCTATGTCATACAGTAGACACAGACCTGTTATATAGCATATATAGGTCTATGTCATACAGCAGGCACAGACCTGTTTATAAAGTATGTATAGGTCTATGTCATACAGTAGACACAGACTTGTTATATAGCATACATAGGTCGATGTCATACAGCAGCCACAGATATATGGAATGTACAGATCTACATAGTACAAAAGGTACAGGTCTATAAGTGTGTACAGACCGAAAACTGTACCATATTTAAGATTCTGTTATTACAATATCACAGACTTCTATAATACAGTAGGTGCAGATCTGTTATTTAGTATTACAGATCTGTACGATACAGTTGGTACATATCCGTTTTATACTGTCCACAGACCTACAGAATACAGTGTAGCAGACCTGTTACATAATGTGTACTCTCCTATTAATACGACAGGTGCAGACATGTCTACATCAAGTTCAGAAGAGGCAAAACGTAGTATATAGGTGTGCAGACTTCTTGGTGACAGCTTGTATAATACAATAATATTCAGTCTGTATAGTTCCACCCCAAACTGTGTGTACAGATTTTTATCAGTTACAATATGAAGGGATCTATGTCAAAAAGCATGCACAGGCATGCGCCATCTGCATGTGTAAAATCTTTGTCAGTCACTGTCTGTACATCGCTAATTCCACAAGCTCCTGTGTATGCAGGCGAGTATCACATTATTATCATCATATTATTACTATCATCAGTATCAATTATTATCTTTAGTATCATTATCATCGTGATCATCATCTTTATTATCATCATTTTCATTTTCATGATTATTATTGTTATCAATATCATTGCATTATTATCGTCTTTACCTTTATCATTGCTATTATAGTCATTGTTTTTGTTTATTATTATATTTTCGTTATCATCATCATCATCATCTCATTCTTATTATTATTATTATTATTCATCATCATCATCATCATTATTATTATCATCATATCATCATTATTATTATTATCATTATTCTTATTTTAGTACCATTATTGTTATTATCATCATCATCGTTATCACTAATCAATCAATTAATCAATCAATTGATTAATCACTTTTTTAGAATACATTTATAACGCCTATTCTTGGTTAGAAACCAATCTCTAAGCGCTCTACAGTCCACAATCATGCATGTTAAGTAGAAAAAACCAACTATATGTCAAATAATGTTTGCATACTAATTGCACCATGTCCAGTCTTGTTTATATAGTGTATATAGATCATCAGTTTTAATGTGTATAAACTTGTGGTCATGACACTGTCAGCCAAACTAAACCATTACAATTAGTACAGAGACAGATGCCAGATGTGATCTGTTTGCACGTGTTATGTGATTTTGTATTGGCAAAGAATGATGTGTCTTGTCTCTCAGCATTAAGGTGTGCCTATAATGTCTACTCACCACTTGGAGCTGCTGAGAGCTGTTCACTGCCGCAGTCAGCTGAGCTGAGGTGATGTTAGGTAGTAGAAGGCGCCTTTGTCACCCTGATGTTGCCGCCAGCCATGTCGTGTACAAGGTGCTTGAGTGCGGTTTCCTGGTTGTCAAGTTGCTTTATGGCCTTCATGACAACCTTGGTGATGCTCTTATTTTGGTCTGCTGGTAACTGTGTAGAGAGGTACTGCCCCTCCCCAACAGATTTGACCTCACCAATCAGAATACCATACTGGCGGTGGAGAATGATGATGTCACATTCCCCATCAACAATGTTGGGGGAATGGACGAGTGAGTGATAGAGGGGAGTTGGAAATGATGATGTTGGTGGGGTTGATGTGTTGCTGGGGGTTATTTTTGTGTCAAGTATTTCTTGAACATCATCTGCGATATGACCATCATGCCCTTCTCTTTGATATCCCTCAGTGCCTGGAGACACTGGGACTGCGCCCTTATCATCCCTAAGATCACTCTCCTGGACGAGTGTGACCTGCAGGCCTGATGGGATAGGTGTGAAAACTGAGCCTGCTGGCTGGGGAGGAGGACTGAGATGATGTTGATGTTGATGGCTGTGATGATGTCGATGGCTGTGATGATGCTGATGGCTGTGATAATGCTGATGGCTGTGATGCTGTTGATGGCTGTGATGATGTTGATGGCTGTGATGATGCTAATGGCTGTGATGATGTTGATGGCTTTGATAAGGCTGATGGCTGTGATGATGCTGATGCTGTGATGATGCTGATGGCTGTGATGATGCTGATGGCTGTGATGATGTCGATGGATGTGAGGATGTTGATGGCTGTGATGATGTTGATGGCTGTGATGATGCTGATGGCTGTGATGATGTCGATGGATGTGATGATTGATGGCTGTGAGGATGTTGATGGCTGTGATGATGTTGATGGCTGTGTGATGATGATGGCTGTGATGATGTTGATGGCTGTGATGATGTCGATGGCTGTGATGATGGCTGTGTTGATGCTGATGGCTGTGATGATGTCGATGGCTGTGATGATGTTGATGGCTGTGATGATGCTAATGGCTGTGATGATGCTGATGGCTGTGATGATGCTGATGACTGTTGCTGTTGATACGTTCTGACAAGAGCAGTCTCCCCAGAGACAGTTTCCACAGTGTGAGGAACCCGATGAAAGAAAAGGGGTGGGAAGAAATGTGTTGTCTGAAGGAGATTGGGGTACATGGACTGAATAAATGGGATCCAGGCGTCCTCTGGAGCACTCCCTGCCTGCAATAAACCATCATCCCTGTTGTTTGTTTTCCCCTTGTCATCATCATCATCATCATCATCGTCATCATTATTATTATCACTACTTTTATAGTTATTATTATTACTATTGTTATCGTTTTTTGTTGTCATTACTTACTATTATCATTTTTAATATTATTATCATTATCATTATTATTATATTGTTATTATTATTATCATTATTCATTTATTCATTTATACTTTTATGTGTTGTATATTTAAGATATGTGCAGCCTAAGAATACACCCATCATGAAATGAACTGCTCCATGTTAATATATATTCAGCCTGAGCAATCTGTATCTGTCACCACTAACTAAGGATAACACCAGGCAGTTCAGGTTCAATCCTCTCTGTGCTGTTTAAACGTTCAGCCTGGCCGATCTGTATCTGCCACTACCAACCAAGGACAATACCAGGTAGTTCAGGTTCAATCCTCTCTGTGATGTAAACGTTCAGCCTGACCGATCTGTATCTGCCACTACCACCAAGGAAAACACCAGGCAGTTCAGGTTCAAACCTCTCTGTGCCATTAATATTCAGCCTGACCAATCTGTATCTGTCACCACCAACCAATGATCACACCAGGCAGTTCAGGTTCAGTCCTCTCTGTACTGCTAAACATTCAGCCTGACCGATCTGTATCAGTCACCGCCAACCAAGGTAAACACCAGGCAGTTCAGATTCAATTGTATTTGTGCCGTCCAGTGATTGAGGCGATGGCAAGGGATCTCTGCCTGTCTCTGTCTGCTGCTGCCATCTCCAGAACTTAAACTCTGTCTGTCTGTTTTTGTCTGTCTGTCTCTCTGCTTATCGATGTATTGTCTTTAAGGAATGATTCTAGTCTTGGGTAGTATATCAACAGCCAAAAGAAAGGGGACGAGGGAATTATGATTGCCTATCTCTCTCTCTCCTCTCTCTCTCTTCTCTCTCTCTCTCTCTCTCTCTCTCTCTCTCTCTCTCTCTCACACACACACACACACACACACACACACAGAGTTATTTAGGACGACAAACAGTGAGGGCTTGGCCAGGTTTTGAATTGTGGTCCTAGATGGAGGTGCCAAATCTAGATCGTGCTGATAATGACATGGAGTTTGTCTGACCTTGGTTTTTGTATTGGATACCGTACAACTTAAACAATAACGCAAGTGAACTTTGAAAGGCTATATTAGATGTGATTTTTTTTAATGATTCAGGAGTGTGTATACAATTAACTCTGTTGTTTGTTAGGATCAAAACGTCAACAATGCAATTGAAAATAGAAATGGCAGCTTAAATCCTCGCTTTCTGATGCTGATCAAACAAAAAAATGATAGATTTAATGTAATTGAACTACAACTTCTAGAAAATGTTGATGAGACAAACACCAAAGCAGCATTAGTAGTTCCTATAATAACGATGTGTGTGATGTTTATTTTTTATCATGTACATGTGAAGCAGAGAGAGACTTGTAGACTAGATGGACTCATCAATGTATTCATATAACCTTTGTATTAATGAAACTTACTTTCCTAATTCCTTGAGCAAGCCACAATGATGTCATTCTTTTAATCTGGAGATAGAAGGCGGATCCTTCAAATTGTAGACCCATTTCGTTCGTACTAAGCCATTTCAAAAGCACATTAATGAAAACTTAATGTGTCATATTGCATAACATGAAGTACGCCATCCCAACCAGCCTGGATTTAGAGCCAACCATTCTTGCCACAACACTGACAGATCTACTGATCAAAAGATAGCAAATATAAATGATTTACAATTCACAAGCTTTCTGTTCAAAAAGTTTTTAACGCCATTGATCATAAATCATTCCTGAGAAAACTAGTTATCTATTAATTTTGCAGATTTCTACCACAAATATTTGGTGTACCTCAAGGGCCAGGTTTGGTTTTCTTCTCCTTCTTTTTTTTTTAAAACTCTGTGTACATGGTCTGCCTTAAATTGTCTTAAGATATCAAACGCTTTTGTACGATCTTTGCTGATGACACATTTAACCACTCGAGCTATTCTGACCTAAATCAACTTTTCCACTGAATTATACGAAAGTATGATCAATTAGTCAACTGGACTAAGCTAAATCCGATAAAAGCTTCGCGTCAGAAAAGACAAAATTTAACTTCGATTCTGCTTGCTATACATATATCAGTGCCAAACAAGTTGAAGTTAGCACTTACAATATTTTGGGAGTCAACCTAGACAATGATCAGGTGGCTACTCCATATTAATTGTATAAGCAAACGTGCATAACCCCAAAAAAAAGTCTTTTCTGCTTTAGATAAACAACCCCTTCTGGACATAAACGTATGTAAGCACTTTTGCCATTGTTATTGATTATGCCTCATTAAAAAAAAAATTCTTGTAGTGTTCATTCACTGAAACCGTTAAGTGTTTCATAGGCGAACTCTCAAAGCTACATTTATTACAACATTGTCTTCAGTAATACCTCAGAACTATAGCAATAGTACAATCAAGTAAAGCTGATCTACGGATAATTAAACTATGCTGCGGATAATGAATGGCAATGCACCTTTGGCTCTAACCACAAAATTTCATTTCAACCACTCAAGATACACCAGTACATGCTTATCAATAAAGCCAGAACTGATCTCTTCAAATTTACTGTGGACTACTTAAATGGTAAAACTTTGTTGTTTTTTTTTATCATTATCGTTATCATGTTGTTGTTGTTGCTGTAATCTCGATCCCCCCCCCCCCCCCCCCCCCCCCCCCCCCCCTTCAACCTCAGTTCCATTCTGTAGTCCTAGTTGTTTACTCAAGATCCAATTTAGCACCCAGATCGAAGATTTATGCAACTGTCTAATCATCTCTTGCTCTTATTGCTTTGTGTGTTATTTATCCATCCTAAAGGAGACCAAACAGGTCGAAACGTCTTGCGTTTGTTTTGTAGTTTGTTTATTCCTTGTTCTGGCGGCCTAGTTCTTCTGCTTATGTTCTTGTTTAAATTTCCCTTTGTAGTCAGCCTACTTTGACTGCGATTGAAATAAAGCATTTAAAAGAATGAATTTAACAGCCCATCTATGAAGACTGAAAACGCTTTTAATCACTAGTCGCTGGGTCAAGTCCCATATCTTTGAAGCATATGTAAAATGAGATTTATCAAAAAAAAAAAAAAAAAAAAAAGTAGGACACAATGATGTTTGGTCCAGAACTGTTGTACTTGGAAAGATGGGGGAAAAAAATTCTGAGAAAAAAGTTTACGGATCATCATAACATGTTCTGGCCATGACAAGCAATCGTCTACAATAACACCTTGAACTTTGTGATGATCAGCTTCCTCAATCATCTCACTGTTTTATATTGAGAAGGTAAGGTAATGTTGCTTATAGCCCAGCCGACCGCAGAGGGCCATATCAGGGCTGTCACCACGTTGAAGTCAGCTCACAAGTCATTAAGAAAAAAGAAAGACAGAAAGAAAGAGCATTCACGCAACCCTATGAAATACACATTCAAAAAACACACCAGGAATTTTGATATTAAAAATCTGTCCTTCCTAAAATCTCAGATCAGATGAAAAGTGTTGATCTCTTTCAGATACTCAAAGACCATGTTACGTGGGACATCTCTGAACAAGGTTTTCATGGAGTCTGCTGTAAAGTGTTTATGTCTCAAATCATGCGAGTCCCAAAACTAAAAGTACATGTTTCAATGTGAGTGGTACATGACATGGAATGCACCAATGAGCTTCTTCATCGTTTGAAAGATAAGAAAGGGGTAAAAGGTGTGGTCTGAATGCAAACGGCACAAGACTGTTTCTTTTTTTATGGCCACCTTGGGAACATAGTAAAAGCTCTGTCAGGTTTGGACGGATTTTTTTTTAAATAGTTTGTTAGCTGTCTGCAAGTTCCATTCCTCTTGCCAGAGGTCTTTGACACAAGCCTGGGTTTGGGGTTTCAAATCGGTGTGAGGGATAGACAATCTCTGCTCAGCTGTTTCCTTGTGGCTGAGAACCCAAGCAATAAACTAAGTTGTACCCATGTGATTTCAGGGAGGTGTACAGTTCGAATGATTTCAGTAGTTGAGGGTGCTCGAGGTTACAGCTGGCAATGGCCTACAAAGCAGACAGGCAGTCTGACAAAATGAGAGAATCTTTTTATTTTGATTTAGTGACATTTCAAGAGCCATAACCAAGGCTGTCAACTCAGCAGCGTAAATGGAGCTGTCAGTGAGAAACTCTTTAGAACATCTCTGAGGAGGACCTTTTGCACAATACTCAGCAGAGGCAACACCATCCTCAGATTTGGAACAGTCTGTGAAAATTCTCCTGAAGGTGGATGGAAACACGGAACAGAGTTTTGTGAAAAAGGACTTGTCTTGGAGTTCGGAAGAGAGATTCAAACAGTAGTTCAAGGTAAGTTTCAGCCAATGGTTCAAGAGGGATGATTCTCCTGCCTCAGCAAACAGGCTGTAAAACAGGGATGGTGCAGAATGCACCCAAATAGAGTGGAAGCCCTTGATGGTGGATGGGGTAAAGACTTTGCAGGTAGGAAGGTCTGGCCGAGCCGTAGACTATTCACCCATAGTCCAGTTTGGAGCAGATCAGTGCCTTGTAAAGATGGAGGAGTGTTTTCTTGTCAGCGTCTAAATCTCTGTGTGCCACAACACTCAGAATGTTCAGCAAAGCCCATGCTTTCCATTGTTGATCACTTCAATTGCTAACTCATTGATAAAGAGGGAAAATAAAACAGGACAGCAAGCATCACCTTGCCTAACCCCAGCTGTATAGTTAATGTAACATGTCAGTCTATCCCCACAATGAACTCTAGCCCCCACACATGCTTCTGATACGTCTATAAAGTTTACCCTTAATACCATTTTCAATTATGACCGGCCAAAGAAGACTTCTATTAATAGAATCAAACGCTTTTTCAAAATCTATAAAAGCAGCAAACAACTTTCGATTATGAGAAAACTGCTTCAGAACAAGAGCCATCAAAGTAAACATATGATCAACAGTCGCATACCCTTTTTGAAACCAGCTTGGTGATCATAGTAATGTTTTTTTTTCTCTATCCACTCTTGCAGTGTCTTATTTATTAACCTTCCAAATATATTTCACTACTTGGGTTACTGAGATATACCCCTATTATTGTTTAGATTATTAGCGTCCACTTTTTTTTTTTTAAGATAGGTATGCTTATTGGCTCCGTCCACTTATCCGGAAAATATACCATCATCAAACAGTTCGCTAAAAAGATTACAAGCAAAACTGCACAACTTGGGCAGAACAGTGTTTGAACAGTTCACCAATAATGTCATCGGGGCCTGCTACTTTACGTTTTTTTTTTTAATTGCTTATAACACTTCTTCTTCACTTTTAAAGTAAATGTTTGTACTCAAGCCTGGCTATTGCATACGTATTCCTATCAGTGTCTTTTACAATACAGCGACTTATTCTCAGTAACGTCCTAGCCTTTCTTTTATTAAGAACACATTCTTGATCATACCAGTCCTTTGATACTCTGTCGTGACCCTGTATACTTTTTTTTTTTTTTTTGGTACAAACATCCAGCACATTTTATTATAGCTGTAAGTTCAGCAGAGTAAGCAGAAGCATCTGAAGGAATATGTTCTAACAGTATTTGAGAAGTAGCACCAGGGCAATAGGCTGCACAGGCCACTCCATCTTCAGACTTGGAACCGTCAGTGAAAATTTTCTGATAGGATGGGAATTTGGAACAGAGGTCAGCATACAAGGCCTTGTATGCCAGAGAGCTGGTAGATTCTTTGCGAAAAGCTGCAAGATCAAAAACGAATCCCTGGTGTGGAAAAGGTCCATGGAGGCTCATCTGGAAACTTGAAAAAAATCAGACACAACTCCTAGGTCTAGACCTGCATTCCGCACGTGAGGCTGCATACGAAGACCAAACGACGGAATACAGTTAGGGTTGTTTTCGAATTTACTTTGGAACTGAGGGTCAAAAGACACAGTCATAGGCAGGGTTTTCTGGTTCTGAGAACAGTCTGATATAATAGTTCAAAGATAGTTTCAGCCTGCGGTTGGACAGTGAGGGTTCACCTGCCTCTGCATACAGGCTGTACACAGGGTGGTGTGGGAATGCTCCAAGACAGAGACGAAGTCCTTGATGGTGGATAGGGTCCAAGAGTTTTAGGTAAGACGGTCTTGCAGAGCCGTACACAGCACAACCATAGTCCAGTTTGGAACGGACCAAGGCTCTGTAGAGATGCAAAAAATTTTCTTATCAGCGCCCCCAGTCAATGTGTGCTACGACCCGCAGAATATTCAAAGCCTTCTGGCAAGAGGTTTTGAGGCTGTTAATGTGGCTAAGAAAGTTGAGTTTTTGAAAAAAAAAAAATAACCTCCAGAAAATTGGCTTCTTTTACAGCTGGAATGGTGGACTTGTCCAGACGAATTTCAGGATCAGCAAAGAATTGACGAAAATTGTGAAAATGGATTGACTGGGTTTTGGTACGTGAGAAGGTAAACCCGTTTGCCTCGGCCCACTGTTGGATCTTGTTGACACAAAGTTGGAGTCGACACTGTACGCTGGCGTAAGAAGCTCCAACTGCGTATAGCGCGAAGTCGTCAACAAACAGAGAAGACTCAGAGCCCTGGCTTACTGATTTCACAATGTCGTTGATTTTAATGCTGAAAAGGGCAGGAGAAAGGATGCTGTCTTGAGGTACCCCAACTCCTGCCCATGGATGCCAGAGAGTGTGGTACCGACACACACCTGGAACTGTTGGTCAGCCAGAAAATTTTCGATAAACAGAGGCAGATGACCACGAAAACCAAGTTTATGCAAATCCATAAGGATTCCTGATTTCCACGTGGTGTCATACGCTTTCTCTAGGTCGAAAAAGATAGCGACCACATGCTGCTTATTGACAAAGGCGTTGCGGATGGTGGTTTCCAGATGGACTAAATGGTCAACTGTCGAGTGGTACTTGCGGAACCCGCACTGTTCACTGGCCAAAAGGCCATCGGTTTCCAGCTTCCACATCAGACGGGAGTTGACCATCTTTTCCATCAGCTTACAGAGGCAGCTGGTCAGAGCTATTGGGCGATAATTTGATGGGTTGGTAGGGTCCTTTCCAGGCTTTGGGATTGGAATGATCAGGGCTTTCCGCCAGGAGGGTGGAAAATATGTATGAAGATTTCTCTCCAATTGTTTGTTTCTTAAAAAACACAGGTTATTGACCACAGTAAAGAAAAAATAAGCGTAATTAAAAATACTAAAGATTCAGCGGTAAACAAGCAAAATAATCAGTAAAAGCAACCAAAATAGGTAGCTGAGTACAGCTGACACCATCAAGATACTACATGAGACAGTAGCAAATTAAAAATAAAGGGGAAACAAGCAGACATCTTTCATGGTGAACAAAACAAACAAACAAACAAAAAATGCAACAGAAAAAGCAAAAATCACAACCTGATCACATTCATGTCATCACATGGTCATGTGTAAAGAAAAATTATGGCCACGACAAAGACAAAAAACATGTCAAAGGGGGGGGGGGGGGGGGCACACCTTATCCTGAAAACACCCTAAGTAAAAAATGAAAATGAATGTATGCAACTAGACAGGTGCTTATGCTGGAGAAGGTAGGGAGAGGTTTTGAAAGGGAAGGAAGAGACCCTCGCAAATACAAGACACGCTTTCCCTCGACCCAAATCGGGGTCACCTCTGTCACATGACTGTACCCATGCACACACTTACATGCACACAGAGACAGTCATACGGCCAGCATGAAACAACACACCTGACTCCTTTCTTTTGATACAACAGACAAAAATGCACTTTTACATTTCTCTCCCTTGTTAAAAAAAAAAAAAAAAAAAAAAGTTCCTTCCACTCATGCATCGTTCTTTCGGCGTGTTTTTTTTTTTTTTTCTTAAAATATTTTCTTCTTTTTTCACAATATGTTATTCTAAAAAATGTCACAACAATATTTTTCCCATTTTATACAAAGTGTTAACTTTGTTCTCGTAGAAATATGTCTCAGTCAGACTGACCTCAAATCATCTGCCCATTTTACAGACTTCTTTTCAGGTCACACAGACGACCAATTTACCTCACATAAACAACAGTCCATTCTGGGTTCACAGACGCCAATTCTCTTTGAATTTTCCGATGAAAAAGAAAACTTTTTTTCTGTTCAATCACAAAAATGATACTTCTTTCCGAAAGACAATGTTTCAGTTACAAAAAATATACACACTTTTCAACAGGCGAATCGTTCAATTACCACACACACACACACACACACACACACACACACACACACACAGGAGAGAGAGAGAGAGAGAGAGAGAGAGAGAGAGAGAGAGAGAGAGAGAGAGAGAGAGACAGACAGACAGACAGAGAGACAGAGAGAGAGAGAGAGAGAGAGATTTTTTTCCACGAGGACAATAATCTCATCAAATTTCCAGTTATTCCAAATCAGAATTTCTTTTGACAAGAGGCATTCTGTCCCATTGAGAGCGTTCCTTATGGCCACAACTCTTGTCTCTACTGACAATCCAAAGCGCGTAGCTCCTGAAGCATCCAAAGAGCTGCGAGGGGCTCATTCAAAGTAATACCTCCAACGTATACAGTGCTCAGGCATGCCAGGATTTCCAAACCAATGTTTCGGAGTAGTGTGGTTTGAAGTGATACATTTGCTTCACAATCTTGATGGAACGCACTCTGAGAATTTGTCCCACACATACCCATGTTGTCCTGCATGCCCTTCTCTGCCTCACACGATTCCACACTGAAAGGTTTGTTCCAGTCTTGCTGTTCGCCATGAATGACTGTCGCTGCTTGCGTTTCTGCATTGGAGGTTGTGATGCCAGTCTACTCACTGTCACAAGTACAGTGTCACTAGGAATCATGTCTGCAGGGGTGGGAGAATGGTTTCTATGTGACAACATGTCCACACAAACAGCTTCATCTTCTGCCAGAACACAGTGAGGTGATTTTGAACTTGAGTGTTAAGGGACTGACCAGCAGTCGTTAGTCTGAGAACGATCACAGTGTGATTGCCTCGGCCTTCAGTTTTGAAAAGAGGAGAGCAACATTTCACGAAGTGCTGCGTTCAGCACCAGTTCTAAGGTAGACGGGAGTCCCTCCACAAGTATGTTCATGGAAATCTTTTTGGAAAACACTGCAATGTTTTGCTGCTGGTAAAAGGACATCCTGCTTGCTGCAAAGCAAAGGAAGCTACCAGAGAGAGAGAGAGAGAGAGACAGAGAGAGAGAGAGAGACAGACAGACAGACAGACAGAGAGGCATACACATGCACTCATGCATGCAGGCACACACACACACACACACACACACACACACACACACACACACACACACACACATCTATGCTTGTACACATACACAACAACACAATGCCAGAAGAAGAAGAAGAAGAAGATGATGATGATGATGATGATCATAATGATGGTGGTGGTGATGAGGATGATGATGATAAGATGAGAGGAGCAACAACAACAACAACAACACATACCTGCGGCTGGCTGCTGGCCATGATCCTGTCTGAAACAATGTATGGGGCACAGTGCGATGATCAGTAGGACACTCAGAGTCAGGAACCTACAGGGAAAACAAATTTGTATTATGGACCACATAGATGAAGTTTCTAAAGTGGATGCAAGTGTGTTATGTGAGTGATACATAGGTTTCATAAAGAGTATTAAATAAGAACAATGTAACAGATCTATAAAATATCTAAAGTGGATGCAAATATCTATTGTGTAGAAGATGGAGAAGTTTTGTAAAAATGATGAAAATTTTCATGTGACAGAAATATGTGATTTCTAAAGTGTATACAGAAAGAATTGCCTTTCAGATAGATGAAGTGTCTAAAGTGGAGACAATCAATAACATGTAACAGATAGGTAAGGTTTCTAAAGTGGATACAATAAGTAATACGTAACGGATTAATGAGGTTTCTAAAGTGGATACAATAAGTATTATGCAACAGTTAACTGAGGTTTCTAAAGTGGATACAATAAGTAATATGTAACAGACAGACAGATGACGTTTCTGAAGTGGATATAATAAGTAATACGTAACAGGTAGATGAGGTTTCTGAAGTGGATACAATAAGTAATATGTAACAGATAGGTAAGGTATCCAAAGTGGATACAATGAGTAATATGTAACAGATAGATGACGTCTCCAAAGTGGATACAATGAGTAATATGTAACAGACATTGACGTTTCTGAAATGGATACAAATATACATTATGTAACAGATAGATGCAATTTCTAAAGAGGATACAAATACACATTATGTAACAGATATATGCGATTTCTAAAGTGGATAAATAGGGATTGTGTTTCAGATAGATGGCGTTTGTAAAGTGGATACAATAAGTAATGTGTAACGGACAGATGATGTTTCTAAAGTGGATACAATAAGTAATATGTAACAGACAGATGACGTTTCTAAAGTGGGATGCAATAAGTAATATGCAACAGACAGATGACATTTGTAAAGTGGATACAATAAGTAATATGTAACAGACAGATGCGGTTTCCAAGTGGATACAATTACACACTATGTAACAGATAGATGAGATTTCTAAAAATGGTGCAATAAGTATTATATAAGAGATAGATGAGGTTTGAGATGTATAAAGTGGATACAAATACGTCTAATGTTTTATTGAATAGACTGATCGGTTTTAAAGGGAATGAAATAGTATTATGTAACAGATAGATAAGGTTTAAGATGTGTAAAATAGATATAAATGAATCTTACTTATTATTGAACGAACTAATCAGTTTTTTAAAGGGGATAGAATAGTATAATATCACAGGAAGACGAAGTTTCCAAAGTAGACAGACGTGTATTTTCTGACAAAGGAATGAGGTTTCTACAGTGGATAAAATGTGTATTCTGTAAAAGACAGATGAATTTGTTTTAAAGAAGATGAAGTGTATATTATACACCAGATAGATTAGGTTTGTACAGTGGATACAATGCATATCATGTAACAGGCAGATGGGTTGTTTTCAATAGCTGAAGTGTATATTATACAACAGATAGATCAGGTTTCTACAGTTGACACAATGTGCATTATACAACAGACAGTGAATTTATTGAATAGAAGATATGTGTATATTATACAACAGACAGATGAGGTTTCTACAATAGCTGCAATGTGTATTATGTCACAGACATAGACGTGCTGCAAAGCTACTCCATCCAGCTGTGCCGCTACCAACAGATGGAACAGTAAAAGCACTGAACATATTCCTCTGAGTAAGCAACTGGAATTCAACAAGGAATCATTTATGTTTACAATCTCCACAGATACTATGCCATGTTATATCAATGCCCTTTTAAATAACTTGATTCTTTGATCAAAACCATTAACGTCCCATTCGCAAAGTCTTGTGTAAAGCATACTTTGAATTCACTGTCTGAACATGTAACCTACTCCAATAAATCGCTCG
>JADBJO010003683.1:180000-233092 GCA_016801955.1 Conus betulinus | reverse complement strand
TCATCCAGAAGTGACAGTAGCCACTTGGTTTTGAATGTTGTATTTTTTCAACAACATTCTCTTGAATAAACTGCATGTTCATGTGTTGTCCTGAGCCATTGCCATCGTCATGATGGTGGTAGCCAGCCACCATCCTAGGTGGTTACGGAGCCACATTTCTGTTTCTCAGATTTGTCTCTTCTCTCACCCTATCTGTTGTTGCATCTGCTCCTGGCGTAGGCTGTCTGTGTGGCATGTTTATTCTCTGTCTGGACTGATCCCCCTCCAGTGCAGCATTGTCTGATTTGCTCCTTCCTTCTGATGAATAGGCAAGCAGATATGATTTTCTGTTGGTGGGATAGAATATGATTGTTCTTTTGACTGGTTGTGATTCAGACACTGGCATGTTTTCTCTCTTGTTTCTCAGATGCCACGCCGATTTTGCCTGAATCTGTGTCCATCTTCAATGTGTGTGTTGTATGACCTAATGTCCACTTGTTTTTTAGCATGGTCCTCAACCCATCTTTTGGAGCCAGGAGGTCAAAACCGAACAATTTGTCCAGGCTTCAAGTTGGTAAGTTCTACAGTTCTGCGGTTGTAGTATCTTGCCTGTTTTTCTTTCTAGCATTAAGTTCATCTGCAACTTGCTTGACTGAGGGTTTCGGTATGAATCTGGTTGTAGGCAGCTGTGTTCTTGTTTTTTTGAGAACAGTCTCTGGGTTGGGTGAACTGCCAAGAATTTCTGATGGAGTACGTCACAGCTCCAGCAGTGCCAGGTATCCATCTTCTCCACTCTGCTGACTCCTGTGAAATTCTTGGCATGTGTGGCAGTCTTTTACAAAATTTTCTAGGTCAGCATTCATCTTTGGCCAGTGTGCTACTTCTCTTCCTCTTTCTTTTAATGCATCCCTGAATGCTAGCATGACCTGCATGCATTTTCCGCAAGAAATGGTTTTGTATTTGTTTTGGAATAATGGCTCTGCTTGCTTGAAAAATTGCTGTTTTGCACGGACAGCTCATCATGGAAAAGGAAGTTCACTTGCAAACTTTAAGGAAGAGATTTTTTTTTCTCTTCTGGCCATTTTTCCAGGATGATTTTCATCAGCTGGTTCATATTTTTCATCCTCTTTTGTAATCTTTTGCAAGTTATCCATCGTCGTTTCACAGATGATAGTTCCTGCATAATATCCATGTCTTCTTGATGTTGTGCAAAAAATTAGTTCTTCGTGGCTCATTTGTTTTTCAAGTTTCCCACTCACAGTTTTGCTTAGTGTGTCTGCCAGATACATCTCAGTTCCTTTTTTGTGGACCATCTCATGCTCAAACTGTTCTTGTGGATCACTTTCATGGCCTTTGGTCTCACTACGCTGTGATTTTGCTTCCAGAGACCTATCTTTCAAATCTGTCAAGACCAGAAACTATTACCAACAATTCTTTTTCAATTTAGGCGTATTTTTTTCAGGTTCTGACAGGGCTCGGGATGCATATTGTATCGGCTGACCATCACGCACCTAAGCCATAGGCTGAGCTGATGCGTCACTCTGAACAGTGATTTGCGTTTTCTCAGCAGGATCAAAGTTAACTTTTTTCAGTCATTTTCTGTGCACTTCAGGATCCCATTTTAAATGAATATCTTTTTTCTTTAGTTCTTTCATCCATGCTGCTTCCTCTGATAGGTAAGGATCTAAATTTTGGAGATGACCCGCAACTCCTAGCAATCTCTAGACATCCTTCTTTGATTCTGGAATTGGTAGCCGTTTAACTGCTGCATTTTTTTTTTTTTAATCTTGTTTGAGTCCAGAAAAGATGTGTCCAGGATAGGTGATCTCTGCTTCAGTTCGACTTTCTCTTTGTTCAGTTGAGTTCTTTTTTCATGATATATCTTGCAGCAGTAGCTCCACATGTTCATTATGATTCCCCCACCTTGTTCACCTGAATTGCCCCTTCTCCTCAGAGGATGATGTCATCATGCACAGTGACCACGCCTGGCAGATCAGCGAGTTCCTGATTAGTTCTCTGAAATCCTTCAAGGGCCACAGGTATCACAGGTGGCCTTTTTTTTTTTTCCACTTTTACTTTCCAAAAGGGGTTTCAAATGTTTCAGGTAGCTGCTCCTTTCATCAAGTTCTACATGCCAAAACCCATTCTTCAAATCACAGCGTGAAAAGTATTTTGCTTTCTTCAATTTGGATAGTTCAACATCATCCAGTGTTGGAATTGGATATTCATTTCTGTTCAGTGCTTTGTTCAAAGGCTTCAGATCAATGCACATTATGATTTTCCTGTTGGATTTAATTATTATTATACCACTAGACTACTGATCTAGTCAGTTGATGTATCCACTTGACTGACAACTCCTAACTCGTCATGTCTTTTTCAGTTCATTTTTTTTCTTTCTTTCTCACAGACAGCAACCATTTTTTGCTGGGCATTTTGACTGGATTTGATTCCTTGTCTGTCTGCAGGTGAAGTTCTCTTTCAGACTGTCCAGTTTCTCCATCAAAAACATCTTTGTGTTGGTCCAAAACACTGTCAATAGATTGTCTTTTTTTACACACATACATGCACACACACACACGCACCAACTTTGAAGAGCCATATCAAGGCTGTCATCTGCAGTAGATAAATATTTTTTTTGTAGCATTGTGACTCGTCTGTTCATACTGCGAAGGTCTGACTCTGAGAGACATATATGTTGTCAGAAGAAAAACATTGATGCTTTTTGCTTCTGTGTTGTGGACACTGTTAAAAAGAAAAAAATGTTGATACTTTTTGTTTTCATGTTGCTGATTTCACAGGTCCACACTCTATGAATGATCATTATCATGTAGATTGCATCATTTCGTTTTTTTGATTGTTTGTTTGCTTGTTTTTTAAACACTTTTTACATTGCACTACATCACTTTTTTTTCTTTATGTTCGTGTGCATGAATCAGACTGTCTGGTGGTAACTTAGTTCCATTTATTCTCTGCGTTCAGTGTGCGTGTTGCGCGCAGATGCATGTGTGTTGTGCGCATGTGCATGTGTGTCTGCGCACACATACATGTGTGAGTGTGTGTGTGTGTGTGTGTGTGTGTGTGTGTGTGTATGTGTGCGCGTGTGTGTAGGGGAATGAGGAGAGAACGATAGGTACAAGTGAAAACATGATTGCCACTGCACCAGACATATTCCATGATAGCTGTCAGCATGAGAATGCATTGATTCTGATTCTGACAGCTATCGGAGAAGTATTGTTTGTGCTTTTTATTTTTGTGATGTCTGTTTTACATAACGTCAGAGGAAGATGTATTGTTGAACATTTTCTTGTCTGTACTGAAAAGTACATTAAATCTGCACCACTTAACATCTTTTTTTGGGGGGTGGTGGTGGGGTTTCATTGTATTTTACTTGTTTTTAATCACACAAGAGTCTGTTTTGATTGTTTTTTCAGACAGAGTGATGCATACCTGTTAAAAGGCACTCACCAACCTCTGACCTGAGCCCCAACACTTCCTGCTGTGAGTACGGCCCCAGTCAGTGTCAGTCAAACAATGCAGGCTCTGAATTGGGCTACAGATTGCTCCAGTGGAACTTTCCAGATGTAACCACCTCACTCCAACATCTCAGCTGTAGCCTTCGCTCCATGTCTGCTCCACATTTAGGTTAGTGTGACGGTTTCTTCAGTGTCCTTTATTACCATCATGTCTCTGTTCAGAGACTTGACTTTGATGTCCTTTATTACCACCATGGCTGTTCAGAGAATTGACTTTGATGTCCTTTATTATCACTGTGTTTCTGTTCAGAGCATTGACTTTGATGTCTTTTATTACCACCATGTCTCTGTTCAGAGAATTGACTTTGATGACCTTTATTACCACCATGTCTCTGTTCAGGGAATTAACGTTGATGCCCTTTATTATCACCATGTTTCTGTTCAGAGAATTGACTTTGATGTCCTTTATTACCACCATGTCTCTGTTCAGAGAATTGACTTTGATGTCCTTTATTATCACCGTGTTTCTGTTCAGAGAATTGACTTTGATGTCCTTTATTACCACCATGTCTCTGTTCAGAGAATGGACTTTAATGTAGTTTATCACCACCATGTCTTGTACATCACAAGTGTCCACACCTTCATACTTTTATATGGGTGTTATCAAGGTTTTCCCTATCCATACATCATGTGTGTCCACAGCCCCCAATTTTTTTTATACATTCTCATTCTCGTTGTTCATACACCACTTTTCTTTTGTTTGTTAGATTTTTGGAATTGTGTTTTTTTTTTTTTTTTTTTTTTTGAGAAAGTCTGTTACACATAACAATAAAATTGAACTCTTGGTCACTGTTTTCACTTACAGTTTGTGATCACTTTTCTTTCTTTTCCATGTTATTTCTGTATGTGTGTCCATCAGTCTGTGTGTTAGCATGTGTTTGCATGTATGTACTTAAGAGCAAAAGCATGCTGATGTGTGCACAAACAAAAATTGGGTGATTAAAATCAGGAGGAATAACTTTTGGAAAGATCAGCAGTTCAAATCTTCAAAACAAAATTGATGGTTTGGTGTGTCGCTTGATTTTGCTCTTATACAAAATCAACATTCCTTGTACGCATGCACACACACACACACACACACACACACACACACACACACACACACACACACACACACACACACACACAGTGAAACACACACACACATGACACACACACATGCATGCATGTACGTATGCATGTGCACATGTGCATGCACGCATGCATGCACATACACAAACACACACACACACACACACAAAGACACAAAGACACACACACACACACACACACACACACACACACACACACACACACACACTCGCTCACATTTATTCTCACGCACACTCAATCTCAAATATACACATACCCATACCTGCACCTCCCCTCCACACACACACATACATGTGCATGTACAGGCAGAGTGAGCACTTGGAGTAATACAATGGAGATAATAGAGCTACTTTCCAAGGCTGTACTGACCTTTTCTTTTCAGGGTTCGTACGCTCCTTGAAAATCCTTGAATTCTGACAGCGAATTTCAAGGTCTTGAAAACCTTCGAAAATCAAGAAAATGTGGTTCTGTTGACCAAACCTTGAAAACCTTTGAAAATCAAGCTATCGGCTCCAAAAATTAATATGGCAAAAAGAAATGGCAGTTTGATTTTTCTGCATTCAGGTTAATGAAAAATTATTTCAAAAAATTTTTCACAAACATTGTGGCGATCCTGGATTGTCGGCTATAGAACCAAGGGAAATAATTTGTAACGTCATTAATTTTGGTGACTTGCAAATGATCTCCCTTGGTTAATAACAAATGACAAAGGATTGCGATGATGTTTATAAAAATTTGTCTTTGAATAATTTTTTTCATCAACCTAAACGCAGAAAAATTAAGCTGCCATTTATTTTTTCAATTTTATGCAAGTATTGTAGCCTTGAAAAAAAAAAATTGAAAACTTGAATTTTGTTCTTAGGAGTGTGTAGGAACCATTTTTTTTGGGGGGGGGGGGGGGGACTGGAGAGTTCACATTCATTTAACTTCAAGGTCACAGAGTATGCTCCCCCTTCTTCCCCTCCTTCACTCAACACACACATACCACCACCACCACCTCCCCTGTCTTGTTCCCCCTACTCCACCTTTTCACCTTCCATCATAAAAATCAAGAGAAACAAACAAAATTGAAACAAAAACAAAAACTACCATATAAACAAGAGACATTCCTAAAGTCATTGAACACCCTGGACATAAGCATGAGTTCAAAATATGTTGTTTTACCCTTCTCATGGCCACTCCTTTCTCACCCCTTTCCCCAACCCCTCTCTCCTTTCTTCTTCCTCTGTGTTTTTCTCTCATCCTACCTTACTCATCTCTGTGCTCTGTCTCTACAGTGCCCTCTCCTCCCATCCATTCTGCAGTGAATTGGGGTGCTCAGACTTGTGGTTTTGCATGATGTCTGCACATTGCTGACAGATCTTCAAGGAAGCACCTGCACTGCAGCTGAAGCATGCTGACAAGGTTTTTCTTCTGTCATCATGCCAGTCGTGGTGCCACAACCACCTTGTTCACTGTCTTCTCCCTTGTTTTGACCTTCTTACATACGCTGCTCAAACTCTCATTGTTTCTTCCTTTCCTTTTCTTCTACCAACAGAGTGTGCTGCTCAAGGATCGGGCTCTTCAGCCACAGGAGGCTGAAGACATAACTTCACATAAGGGACATAACTCCACAGCAAACTAATCCATGGTGCAACACCATTGTCTCTGGAGACAGACGGATGCCGTCCTTTTCTTCTGTGTTGTATCTGATGGTGTGGCCAAGTGTAAAGGCCTGCATGCATGTTGGGATGTTTTCCTTAGCGGGATGGACAGGCTGGTCAGGGTTACCCTTCTCTGCATCCATTCAACCATCAGCTGACTTGCTGTCATGTGTACAGACTTGTCTGCTGTCCTTTTGGTGCAAATGGGGGTGGGAGGTGTACTTACCCATGATGTATGGAAAGTGACAGTTTGTGCCTTGACTTTATACAAATCGAGTGGGGGTGGGGGGTAAGTGGGTATTGAATCTATACAAGTAGGGGGTGGATGGGTAGGTGGGTACACATTCATGATGTATGGAAAGTGACAGTTTATGTGTTAGCTCTGTGAAAATGGGGGAGGAGGGGGTATGCACACCCACAATATACAGAATGTTAAAAGGATTGCAAGATTGACAGCAGCAATACTTACTGTTTTTCATTTACATAAAAACTGTTACACTGGCTTCTTTTTAAACAACATACTTCATGGAATTTACATGTTTGGGGTTAGAGACTTTGATACACATTAGTGTGTGATGCACATTTTGCACAGAGGTGTCCACAGGTAAATCAGTGCTAAATTCAACCATATCCAAATCCAGTACTTTCAGAGTCTGAATCAGTAAATGTGTATTTGTTGTTTTAAACATGGGACTGACTGAATGTTTGCGTGGTTCTCACCATGAAAACCTGGACTATCTGCCTGGGGCTAAAAAGGATTAAGTCGTGTCTCAGGTCAAATAATGGTTGAAGTTGACCCATATAAAATGGTTGATTATCATGTGTTTCATTCAATATGGTTTCGTCATTATATATACTGACCTGAATGTTCCTAGAATCCGTGTTCATAATGATATCAGTAATTATTGGTAACTTGATTTCTTTCAATTTCAGAACCATGTCAACTCGAAGAGACTTATGTCAGAATGAAGAACCAAGCACTGAGGAGGTCGCCATTCCAATAGGAGATGGACAAGATGTCATTTGGTCAAGTTCTTAACATTTGCAACCCAGTGTCTGTTCTAGAAGGTAAGGCTTACTGAGAAATATGCAGAATGTCTGTTCTAGAAGGTAAGGCTTACTAAGAGAGATGCAGAATGTCTGTTCTAGAAGGTAAGGCTTACTAAGAGAGATGCAGAATGTCAGTTCTAGAAGGTAAGGCTTACTGAGAGATTTTCAGAATGTCTGTTCTAGAAGGTAAGGCTTACTGAGAGATATGCAGAATGTCAGTTCTAGAAGGTAAGGCTTACTGAGAGATATGCAGAATGTCAGTTCTAGAAGGTAAGGCTTACTGAGAGATATGCAGAATGTCAGTTCTAGAAGGTAAGGCTTACTGAGAGATAATCAGAATGTCAGTTCTAGAAGGTAAGGCTTACTGAGAGATTTTCAGAATGCCTGTTCTAGAAGGTAAGGCTTACTGAGAGATATGCAGAATGTCAGTTCTAGAAGGTAAGGCTTACTGAGAGATATGTAGAATGTCTGTTCTAGAAGGTAAGGCTTACTGAGAGATATGCAGAATGTCTATTCTAGAAGGTAAGGCTTACTGAGAGATAATCAGAATGTCAGTTAGAAGGTAAGGTTTACTGAGAGGTATGCAGAATGATACAGACTGGTCTGACCAAGGTTGAAATAAGTTCTAACAGTCTCCAATGCAGGATAAAAATGGGCACAATCCTGGTCTGATTTAGGTTCAAAATAAGGCGTAATATTGGTCTGACAGAAACTGAAAACAAGGCGTAATACTGGTTCGACAGAAACTAAAAACAAGGCGTAATACTGGTCTGACAGAAGCTAAAAACAAGGCGTAATACTGGTCTGACAGAAGCTAAAAACAAGACGTAATACTGGTCTGACAGAAGCTAAAAACAAGGCGTAATACTGGTCTGACAGAAGCTAGAAACAAGGCGTAATACTGGTCTGACAGAAGCTAAAAACAAGACGTAATACTGGTCTGACAGAAGCTAAAAACGAGGCGTAATACTGGTCTGACAGAAGCTAGAAACAAGGCGTAATACTGGTCTGACAGAAGCTAAAAACAAGACGTAATACTGGTCTGACAGAAGCTAAAAACGAGGCGTAATACTGGTCTGACAGAAGCTAGAAACAAGGCGTAATACTGGTCTGACAGAAGCTAAAAACAAGGCGTAATACTGGTCTGACAGAAGCTAACACAAGGCGTAATACTGGTCTGACAGAAGCTAAAAACATGGAGTAATCCTGGTATGACAGAAGCTAAAGACAAGGCGTAATCCTGGTCTGACACAAGCTAAAAAACAAGGCATAATAGTGATCTGACAGAAGCTGAAAACAAGGCATAATATTGGTCTGACAGAAGCTGAAAAGATGGTGTAATTTTGGTCTGACAGAAACTAAAAACAAGACATAAAACAGATCTGACAAAGGTTAAGACAAAGTGAACTCATGTCTGACAGAGGCTAAAAGCAACACTGGTTTAGAAAATCTAAAAACAAATGCCTAGTTTGTATAATAGGGGTTAGAAACAAACATGTGTGTAACAGGGGTTAGAAACAAAGGATCCATAGGATGCAGGAATGGTTTGATGTTGTTGTCATGGTCGCTAAGCCGGATGGCCCTACCACCCCTACCCAAGCCTATCACACTCTAAGTCAGACAACACAGCACACTAACACACACTTTACAATCACGCACACCTCTTTATTTCACACACACACTATGGTGCCACCACTCACGTCCATCCACAACCGCACACCAGTATCCCACTTCCCCGCTGAACCTCCCTACCCTGCTACAATCTGAGGAACCCTAACCTATCCTAAGACACCAGTTACGGTATATCACTGTGACCTGGGGACGCAGCGATAGCCTGCACACGTGGTGGCTAACTACTAGGGACAAGGATTAACCCAAGGGACTCTAATCTCTAAACTACTACCACCCACCCCTCCCTGGGACCCACCCTTTTTTTTTTTTTGACCCGGGACTACTACTGCACCGGTCGCTGCGTCCCTAAGGGAGGCAACGACAGGTACTCTATTCCGTGCTGGCTGCTACATCCCTAAAGGAGGCAGCAGCTAACACCCCTAACCCTACTGCCTATTGCTACGCCCCCTTCCTACACAAAAACTGGACAACCCTTCCTCCACTGAAGACCCTGCTCCTCAGCACTGTCTGTGGCTCCGTGCAGGCTGACTCCCCCACAGAAGACCCTGCTCCTCAGCACTGTCCCTGGCTCCTTGCAGCCTGACTCCTCCACAGAAGACCGTGCTCCTCGGCGTTGTCCGTGGCCTCACACAAGACAACTTCTCCCGCGGAACACAACACTCACACATACACTCGGCCCCCTGTCAACGGGCCAGACTTTTGAAGGGACCCCTGAAGGCTCCGCCAGAACTGAGGGTGAAGGAAGACCTGGCGCAGCACCCCGTCACAAGGCGCCTGAACAGGGCGGTCCTCCCCTCCGGGAAAGAGGAACAGGTGGCTAGAGAACTGCCTCACAGACGGCAGATAGCCTGGGTGGACTTCCCCTCCCGGAAGCGCACAGGTAGCACTGTGGTGTGTCTCTATTTGACGCCACTGTGGTGTGTCTCTATTTGACGCCTTGGTGGTGAGAACACCACGGTATTGTGGACTGTGGTTTGTCTCTATTTGACGCCAGGAGCGCAGATACAGCCAGCCGTGTCTCCCTGATGATGAGTTCCGACCCAGCGGACGAAAGGCCTCGGAGCAGGCAATACAAATATATCTGCCTTTAAAAGGGATTGCAATGGTTCCCTTATGCAGCCAGTGAAGAGTTTTCATATTTTCTTAATTTCATGATCCCAGTTTTTACATCTTCAACCTCCTGCCCCCCCCCCCCCCCCCCCCCCCCCCCCCTCCGTCCTCCTTAAGTTAAAAGTTTTGCCAAGTCATTACTATGAAGACAATTTAGTTGTTGGCCTGCGCTTGTTTTTCCCCCACTATTAGATTGTTCGTCTTTGTATTTGTCTGACTTTATTCAAGTTTAAAAGGCTGTGCCAGTCTTGAATAAAAGTTACTCTGTGTTAGGTTTCCTTATGGGAGCAAAGACTACCCCACTTGTTTACTGTTTATTGTTTACTGTTCCCTGCCTCATTTCATTTCCAATTTCGTTTTGATTAAATCGAGGTTATTTGTATTTGTTTCTGTCTGTCTTTGTGTTTGTCTTTTGATCTCCCCTTGCATCCTTGGGTGGATCTTCGGGCGTAGGCTCAAAGATTGCCCCCTACATTTTTATACTATTTGCATATCTGTAGTTTTTCAGCAACTTTTTTCCCTCCCACACTTTTGTTTGGTTTCCTTTACTACTCTTCGCTGGCTACTTCGGGGGTGCTATTGGATTCTTTTTTGCACCCTTGGTGGTGAGAACACCACGGTATTATGGACTGTGGTGTGTCTCTATTTGACGCCAGGAGCGCAGATACAGCCAGCCGTGTCTCCCTGAGTTTTCGACCCAGCGGATGAAAGGCCTCGGAGCAGGCAATACAAATATATCTGCCTTTAAAAGAGATTGCGATGGTTCCCTTATGCAGCCAGTGAAGAGTTTTCATATTTTCTTAATTTCATGATCCCAGTTTTTACATCTTCAACCTCCTGCCGCCCCCCCCCCCCCCCCCCCTCCCCTCCGTCCTCCTTAAGTTAAAAGTTTTGCCAAGTCATTACTATGAAGACAATTTAGTTGTTGGCCTGCGCTTGTTTTTCCCCCACTATTAGATTGTTCGTCTTTGTATTTGTCTGACTTTATTCAAGTTTAAAAGGCTGTGCCAGTCTTGAATAAAAGTTACTCTGTGTTAGGTTTCCTTATGGGAGCAAAGACTACCCCACTTGTTTACTGGTTACTTGGTAGGCTTAAACTCTTCATCTCCCTTGCTTCATTCCCACTTGGACATGAGAGTGACTCCTCATATTTCTGAATACACCCTCGTAACTAGACCCATTACCGGACAACCCTTACCACAGCAGTAAAGCCATATTTCCCCTTGAGCCAACCTACATTATTACATATGACATTATGTATCACACCCAAATATCGGGAAAAAAAAATAAACAAACCCAAGCGATCCCAACGTGGACTCCATGGGCCCCCTTAGGAAATACTAAGTAATCTAGGACATGGGCAACTTCACAAGGAGGTGTCCTCACACAAAATGTAATAATGAGCATCTCCCTACACAACCTAACATTCAACTGGGTCCATGTTTGCACAGAGAATCGGCTCGCAGACACAATCCCTCACATTCTTACCTCTCTTTGTACTGTCAAGTATAATCATATATCAAAAACACAATTTGCTCGCCAAAATTTTCATCCATCAAACCACTCTCATGTCATCCCTTGTCAGTTAACCCAGTTCTTAATCTTCGTTATGCCAAAATAACCACACTTCGTACAATATTACATGCTGCCTGTCATCCATTCTTATCCTACCGACTGCTAAGCCACTTGCCTTAAACTTTACCTCTCCCTTCTTTCTGACTACTAAAATTCATAATGGGGCTGCCTCTCCACAACCTAAGGTATTTTCCTTCCAACTCTGTTCTGTCACAAACAAATCCCTGCATGTGTGACAGCTGTCACTTGCTCTACAAAAAACTTCCAGCCATATGGACTCACTGTCCTGTACAAAATGCGTATGTCACAGACACAGTCTGCACGCGTACGACACCCGCGTCGTCGAGAACCATGACTCGTAACGAAAGTAAAAGGACACCAATATAACTTGAATGATCGTGACCTTACCCCGGTATAAACCACTCACCAACAAATCGGCGTTGGCCCTACTGCACAGTTAACCAATTCCAATGTTGTGCAGGGCAACTCCGGAATCGTTACTCAGCTTCAGTACATGACTACTATTTACAAATGAAAATTGAACACAATCATCACACCTCTTTATAATTCATGCAGACACATCTGCACCTGACTCGTATTATGATCTTCACAAAATGCAACCTCATATTACCCTCTTATTGAACGACTGAAACTAACATGAGCTAGCCACAATCAGTATCTGCCTCACCGTCCATCAATGGTTATTATATCGAACCCAAACTGTCTAGCCAAACTGTCCCATGACAACCAAACTCCAGAACCACTATGTATACTACTTACAAATTATACAGAAAAGAGGTGACAACACAACCCGGCTGACAAATTTCAACCACGAAACCAAGATGACATCATACCAAACAACCAGTATACGCAACGAACATAATACCAACTAACCACAATATGAGAGACACCACAGTACAATCGCCATAATACAAGACAACAAGATGAACCACAACACCAAGAACATAACAGATCACCAACCTGGACAGACAGACGACCAACCACACTAGTTCTGCAACTGGCTGAACGTGGCTGCCAACGAAGACGACACAGACTCGGCACAGGCCAAGGGCACACCAAACCCGACGAGGACCTGGGCCTAAGTATGACTCGAGGTCACTCGCTCAGCAGAACTAATGGCGCTCCCGCCACATCTACAAGGAGCACGCCCACTCCGACGAACACCAGGGACCGAAGTGAAGCTACCCCAACGCATTCCGTCCTGGTTGGAATGAAGTGAGCCTCACTCACAACACAAAGCAGCCATTGGTCAGAACAGTGTATCCCTCCACAGAGCTGACACACCTGACCAACATACTAGTTGTTGCCCATGCATCAACACGACAATTTACAACAACAACTCACTGACTTGACAACACAAAAACAGCGCCGGTATCCTGCCCCGCCCTCTCTGGTGTAGAACCAAAGCAACAAAGGGTAACAGTCGGAAACGAAACCATCTTCTTTCTTCCACTCCCTGAATAAATGAAGACTGGAAGGCAAGAATACTATATGTCCTACTTCCCCCCACCCCCTACTTAGCCTAACCTTCCTACCTAGCCCGAAGAACTTAGCCTAACCCCCACCTAACTAAAACCCCACCTCAAACACACGTGCGCACACACACACACACACGTGCGCGCACACACACACGCGCACACATGCTCTCTATCTTGAACCACCATTCTGAACACATGGGCGTGGTTCAGTACCGACGATTGGTGACAGTTGTGATTCACAAAGATCTATCGGACGCAGGAATGGTTTGATGTTGTGATTCACAAAGATCAGTTGGACGCAGGAATGGTTTGATGTTGTGATTGACAAGGATCTATGGGACACAGGAATGGTTTGATGTTGTTACTCTCAAGGATCTTTGGGACACAGGAATGGTTTGATGCTGTTATTCACAAGGGTCTCTGGGACACAGGAATGATGGTTTGATGCTGTTATTCACAAGGGTCTCTGGGACACAGGAATGGTTTGATGCTGTTATTCACAAGGGTCTCTGGGACACAGGAATGGTTTGATGTTGTGATTCACAAGGATCTCTGGACACAGGAATGGGTTGATGTTGTGATTCACAGGATCTCTGGGACACAGGAATGTTTGATGTTGTGACTGACAAGGATCTATGGGACACAGGAATGGTTTGATGTTGTGATTGACAAGGATCTTAGGGACGCAGGAATGGTTTGATGTTGTGTTTCACAAGGATCTGTGGGACACAGGAATGGTTTGATGTGATTGACAAGGATCTCTAGGACACAGGAATGGTTTGATGTTGTGATTGACAAGGATCTATGGGACACAGGAATGGTTTGATGTTGTGATTGACTAGGATCTATGGGACACAGGAATGGTTTGATGTTGTGATTCACAAAGATCTATGGGACACAGGAATGGTTTGATGCTGTGATTCACAAAGATCTCTGGGACACAGGAATGGTTTGATGTGATTGATGAAGATCTCTGGGACACAGGAATGGTTTGATATTGTGATTGACAAGGATCTGAGAGATGCAGGAATGGTTTGATGTTGTGATTGGCAAGGATCTATGGGACACAGGAATGGTTTGATGATGTGATTGACAAGGATCTATGGGACACAGGAATGGTTTGATTTGTTGTCAACAAGGATCTATGGGACACAGGAATGGTTTGATGTTGTGTGATTGACAAGGATCTATGGGACACAGGAATGGTTTGATGTTGTGATTGACAAGGATCTGACGGATGCAGGAATGGTTTGATGTTGTGATTGACAAGGATCTATGGGACACAGGAATGGTTTGATGTTGTGATTGACAAGGATATCTAGGACACAGGAATGGTTTGATGTTGTGATTGACAAGGATCTGAGGGATGCAGGAATGGTTTGATGTTGTTATTCACAAGGATCAAGGATTGTTTTTTTCCCTAGAGGGAGGAGAGGGGATTGTTATACAGTTGATAATGCAAATTCCAATCAGTCGTGATTTATGAAAATCTAGATGGAAAAGATTTTGCCAATTCTTGCATCTGAAATATTTCATTTGGGGAAGTATAGAGTTGCTACTAGCCTTCTTTGTTCATATTGTCTGAAACCTGAAGTGGAACAGAAGGGTGGTTGTGAAGAGAATTCCTTGAACAATTACATTTCCCTTTGTGTACTTCTTTAAGATCTTGTTCAGGTATGAGAGTTTTGCTTCTGTTTTGATGCAGAATATGTTTTGTTCGTTTATTTGTTTTTGTTTTTTTTTATATGAATCTGACGATTAATCCTTCAATTTATTATGTAGTCTAGTAGGTTGATGATAAATATCTGAGCATATGGAACAAAATTCAGTCATTGTTTTTTTCTTGACTTGTCCGAAAGAAATTGTAACGCAGCTATGTCCTTTTATATTCACAAACTGTGTTCTACTAGAATTAAATTTCAAACAATGATTTTTGCTACAACTGTGGAAGTTTTTTAATTCCAGACCAGCACCTTTCATTGTGTAGCAACCTAGAGGAATTTTGCTGTAAATTTATGTTTGGAATCAGCCTAGCTGTGCTTCTATACTTATTTGAGTTGAAACCACTGTCCATCTTACCAGACATTCCATAGATTGTATGTATACTTCTAACAGTCTGAAGTCCATTTTCAGGAGCCAGCAACCTCACAATGGACAAGGATGTCAGTGACTATGTATCGACACCAGCCCTAGAGGAAGCAGACGAGATACTTCACAGCACTGGATTGGTGATACTGTGTGGACCCCCTGGCTGTGGGAAGACCACCACGGCCTCAGCTCTTTCCAGACGTAGCAGAAGGGAGGGGTTTTCAGTTTACATCCTGGATCATGTAAAAATGTGGAAATCCAAGGTGGGGGAACAGATGCGCAGCATTGTGGTGCTGGATGAGAATTTTGGCAAGGTTTGTCTCGACAGTCAGCAGCACAGTTACTGGAAGAAGAATCTGAACACTGTGCTGGAGATGATCAGACATGGAGGGTGCAGGCTGGTGATCACCGTGTACCCACATATACTGCATGAACTCCAGCAGTTGGAAAGTCACTTGGACAGTCCTCTGAAAGATGACAGTGCCATTGTGAAGTTGACAAAATCTCTGCCAACAGATGTCAGGAAGCACTTGTTGAATTTCCATCTGAAAAAAACTTCCTCTTGAGAGTGACAGGCAATGTCAGATAGTGAAGACAGTTGTAGACAATGACGAGAGTGGTCCTGTTTTTTTCCTTGGTGCTGTGCTTATATGATAAAGAACTGGTGGTCTCCAGAAAATCCTACTTCTATATTTTTAATACCAGCTGAGGCTCATGCTCTGCTGTTCAAAGAGATGGTTCTGGACAAAACCTATGGAACCATTTTTGTTGCAGTGTTAGTGCTGACTATGAAGGGAGTGTCTCACTACCTGCACAATCTGTCAGAAGCTGCATCAAATCTGCAGAAGCTTGGGTTGCCTAACATTGATAATGATACTCTGACAAGGTATGCAGACATCCTGCAGGGAACCGTATTGTTCCGAGGGACATTTAAAAAGCGGGTGCTGTACGAGGCTGCTGGGCTGGCTCTGGGTCGTTTCTTCCGTCTGCCTACATTGCTGAAAGTGTGCGACATCCCATTCCTTGTGAAGTTTGTGCAGCTAACAGTGACAGAACAGATAGTGTCTGCGGGTCTGTCCTGTAATCAGTGTGTCACTGTTGGAGCAGTTCCAAGCTGTTCTTCAGATCCCGAATGCTGCACAGTGGATCGCCAGGCGTTGGTGAAGAGGATCTATACAGACATCATTGAAGGTAACCTTCAAGGCATCTCTCAGCATCCCTGTCTTCAGTGTCCTGTCTTTCTGCAGGAACTGGAAGAGTATTGTTCCAAGGACAGGAAGAGGATGAAGCAGCTGTTGAGTGCTGTGGATCCTGTGCATCATCTACCGCTGGTCTACTGGTCGGTCTTCCTTCCATCTCCCAATCTGACCCACTGGTGTCTGGCCAGGGTGGAGACAGTTGGACAACTGTCAGCTGTGGTGCTGATGGCTTGTTCACTCTTTGATCATGTGACCTCCCAGAGCAGACTTCAGTCAGTCCTGTCTGAAATGGTAACTGCACAACTGTTCCAACACCCAGACTGCATCATGGATTTTCCGTTTCCTGGCCAGTGTTTGACTGAAGAAGTTCAAAAACAGAAGAAATTAATTCGTGGGGTAGAGAGTCTCTTCAAGGGAAACTACTGTATCTCCTTGATCCCTCCCTTCCCATCCCCCCTGATCTCCTCACAGTTCAAGTGACTGGTGACAGACTGCAGCTCCAGGTCAAGGACAGACGTCTCTGGTACCTGGTGTTCCGACTGCTGACAGACAGGGTAGTGAGTGAGACGGACAAAGATGGCGACTCCCTCCTTCATGTTGCTGTGAACAGTGGGGAGACAGGGGTTGTCAGACTGTGTCTGAAAGCTGGAGCTCTCATCACCCAGAAAAACAGAAAAGGAGTGACATCTTATCAGCTGGCTGACAGGACACGTACACAGGCTGCAAAGAACAGAAAGCAGTGTGACACAGATGACATCTTCAAATGTATTTCATGGGCAGATAAAAGAGAAGTGCAGTTCCGTCTTCTGTATGAAATTGGTGTGCACGACAGTGACAGTAACGGCATGACAGTGTTGACACTGGTGTGGGTGAAAGACGGGAGGATGTTGTTGATATTGTCAGTCTCCTTCTTCAGGCGGGGGCTGATGTCAGTGCTGAGAGCGTTCGGGTGTCACACCACTTCTGTGGGCTGTCAGGTATGGTCGGACTGACACAGTCAGAGCACTGATAGACAGTGGAGCTGATGTCAATGCAGAGAATGAAGATGGTCACACACCACTTCTGGTAGCTGTCAGGTATGGTCGGACTGACACAGTCAGAGCACTGACAGACCATGGAGCTGATGTGAGTGCGCAGAATAAACTTGGTAACTCACCACTTCTGTCAGCTGCCAGGTATGGTCAGACTGACACAGTGAGAGCACTGATACACCAAGGAGCTGATGTCAGTACACAGAATAAAGATGGTGACACACCACTTCTGTTGGCTGCCGGGGATGGTCAGACTGACACAGTCAGAGCACTGATAGACCATGGAGCTGATGTCAATGCACAGAATAAAGATGGTAACACACACCACTTCTGTTGGCTGCCAGGTATGGTCAGACTGACACAGTCAGAGCACTGATAGACCATGGAGCTGATGTCAATGCACAGAATAAAGATGGTAACACACCACTTCTGTTGGCTGTCATGTGTAGTCAGACTGACACAGTCAGAGCACTGATAGACAGTGGAGCTGATGTCAGTGCAGAGAATGAAGATGGTCACACACCACTTCTGTTGGCTGCCAGGTATGGTCGGACTGACACAGTCAGAGCACTGACAGACCCATGGAGCTGATGTGAGTGCGCAGAATAAACTTGGTAACTCACCACTTCTGTCAGCTGCCAGGTATGGTCAGACTGAAACACTCAGAGCACTGATAGACTATGGAGCTGATGTGAGTGCACAGGATGAATATGGTAACACACACCACTTCTGTCGGCTGCCAGGTATGGTCAGACTGACACAGTGAGAGCACTGATACACCAAGGAGCTGATGTCAATGCACAGAATAAAGATGGTGACACACCACTTCTGTTGGCTGCCAGGTATGGTCAGACTGACACAGTCAGAGCACTGAGAGACCATCTCAGAGATCATGGAGCTGATGTCAGTGCACAGAATAAAGATGGCCACACACCACCTCTGTTGGCTGCCATGCTTGGTCAGACTGACAGTCAGAGCACTGATAGACCATGGAGCTGATGTCGGTGCACAGAATAAAGATGGTCACACACCACTTCTGTTGACTGCCAGACATGGTCAGACTGACACAGTCAGGGCACTGATAGACCATGGATCTGATGTCAGTGCACAGAATGAAGATGGTGACACGCCATTTCTGTGGGCCGTCATGCTTGGTCAGAATGACACAGCCAGAGCACTAATGGACTATGATGTTGATGTCAATGCACAGAATGATAAAGGTCACACACACACTCGTGCTTGCTAGAAAGCATCACCATTCAGACACCTGGAGACTGTTGTAAAGTCATGGTGGCACAGTTGGGGAAACAAAGGAAATTCATCACTTCTTGGAAGAACAGAACAAAACAAGAAAATTGACTCTCCACTTGTGCACAATGCCATGGTTTTCTTGTGACACTGCGGTGTAGGGCCAGTACACCATGGCCAGGACACTGCGGTATAGGGCCAGGACACTGCGGTGTAGGGCCAGTACACCATGGCCAGGACACTGCGGTGTAGGGCCAGTACACCAGGGCCAGGACACTGTGGTGTAGGGCCAGTACACCACAGCCCAGCCAGCCATAGCACCTCCAACAGATCTCAAGGCACTCTGCAGTCTGCAGCTGTCTCTCCGACTTGTTCCTAACTACAATGAAGTGGGCCAGCTGGATGGCTGAAATCTTTCAGCTGATGCCTCTGGAATCAAAGGCATTGCATGTCTTCTCCTGACCTGACGTGTGGTGCTTTGATGTGCAGCCTGTGAGAAAGGAGGACATGAAGGTTCAGATGTGACAGAGAATCATGTCATTTGCTTATCCCAGGGTAGCTGGGCAGAACGAAGGCTGCTCACCAGTGCCTTTTGCACAAATGACCTTGTATTCAATATAATTGTAATCTGTCAGTTCTGTTGCAAAGACAGCTGAAGCCAGTGAAGGCCTCACTGAAGTGCTGTAGCATTGCCCTGGCCGCCTGAGAAGCTGCACAAGATCGCTCATCCTGGCGCGCCATGATCAAATCTGGAGTGAAAGATTTTGAAACTAGGCGAGTGGAGGCACAGGAGCACAAAGGTCAGCTTTGTAAAATCAGAGCAGACACCACCTTTCAGCCTGGCTCAAATCCAGGTCTGCCCTGTCCACGCTGCAACAGACTATTCTGTGCAAGGATCGACCTGATTAGCCATCTTCGTAAACACACCACCACCACCCAGTGATAGCAGAAGTCATGATCACCTTCACCCGCAAAGGACAAACAACGCAGTCTGTTGTAGTACTCGGCAGGTTCCTCTGATCAAAATGAGGGGTTGCTCAGAGCATGTCACCACAGGACAGTACCACCTCGTGTGTGTGTGTGTGTGTGTGTGTGTGTGTGTGTGTGTGTGTGTGTGTGTGTGTGTGTGTGTGTGTGTGTGTGAGCAAGTGTGTATGTGTGTGTGTGTGTGTGTGTGAGCAAGTGTGTGTGTGTGTGTGTGTGTGTGTGTGTGTGTGTTGCCTTTTCAACAAAAATGTGGCCAGGAAAAACTCTGTTGTCATGGGTTCCTGAACATTCACTAATGCATGTTGAACCCATGGGGATGTGTATAAATGTATTTGTACTTGCAGAATCCCAGTAAATTTGTTGCAAAATCTCAGAAGACTGAAAGTGAGCTTTGAAATGGAGTTGACATCAGTGGAGGACAAGGAATTGTTTGATTTGGGGCAAGTTCATGGTCTTTGTGGGAAAGCTTTGCATCTTTAAAATTATTATGTAGGGATACCAGCTGAGACTGTCTTCAATCATTATTGCTGAGACTTTATGATTAGTGACTTGCTCCATGTGTACGTTTCTGAGGGTATAGGACAGAAATCATTGGTGAATGTTTGTCTTTTTTTATGTGTTGTAATGCTCATATGTACTTTTTTTTTAAGTGTATAGGACGAAATCACTGGTGAACTTTTGTGTTTTTTGTACAGTTGTGATGCACTGTGTTTTGAGGGAGAAGTAACATGTAATTAAATTTGGTCCATTTCACAAGGTCATTGGTACTTTCCTGCAAATGTTTGAAAGACTAATCATATGATTGTGGCTTGTGTAAGTTGTATTGTCATCTGTAGATCTTATATGTAGGGCTAGGTAATTGATTTCACTTGAGCAGAGTATAGGGCCTAGAATGGTTCCTTGTAGAATGCCATATTGAAGGTTTGCTACTGAAGAGATAGAGGTGTTCAAAATCACGTACTTTTTGTGTGTTTTTTTTTTTTCCTGTGTATATGTGTTGTTATTAATGTTCTAAAGCCACTTATCTATTAATGACAGGAATATTTTTGTCTAAAACCCAACTGCCCGGGATAGAGCAAACTGTGCGAGTTGAAGTGAGAAGAATGTGTTTATTCAAATGTGTTTCCAGAGGTTTAGAAAGGAAATGATTGATCTTGGTCTGTAGTTTTAAAGGATTGGATTCTTTTCACTCAATCCATGAATGTGTGTAACTTTTGCAGCTTCGAAAGCATCAGGAAAATAATGTTTACCTTTGCACAAATCAAAGGTGTTTGTTACTGGAGTGGAGAGTTTGGATTTTGCCATCTATATCATCTACTTGGCAGGTTCTTGAATATCATTTGTGATGAGTATGTAGGTACTGATACCCCCTGTATATACTGTTATGGCTGGAATGCGTAGTTCAGTATGATTTTTTGTTTTGTTTTTTGTTTTTGTCATGACAAGATTGTTGGGGTTCTTTAAATTCATTCGAGCTTGAATAGTCAGTTGCAACAACTGTATCAGGAATTGTGGAGAAGCTAGTTTTAAGTAGTTAAGTGGAAGTATCTTTGATCATGTGTTCAGTTTCAATGAAGTTTATTATATCAAGATGATTTATTGCTTGCTAAACCAGTTCTGGGTGTTGTTTGGATGTTCATAATCCTTGACAGCATTTCTTTTGAATGTGTGTCATGTTTCTTTGAATGTGTTTCAGACCTGTTTATCCTTACGATGTTGCCAATTTTTTTCTTTGTACACGTTTGGTGAAAATACAATGAATGTCATGAACTGAAATCAAAAAAGGTAGAAAAAACAAGTCTCAAGATGAAATTCTTGAGTGGTAGTTGTACTTACGGTGTGTAACTGTTGTGTGTGTGCGTGATGATTAGAGCGCGACAACTCTTGCGAGCTTGTGCTCACGAATTTACGTCTTGATGATGTTGGGTCGCAGGGACCACAGACTGAGAAAAAAAAAAAAAAAAAAATAATTAGAGAGAGCCTGAACTTGTGCCAGTGTCTGCTGATGGATCAGTTTTGAAAGGACTTTGTATTGGGAGAAACCTTTTTTACTGTAAGGTACTGTAAGGACAGATACCCCTCAACTGTCTACCCTCTGCCATGCGTACAGAAATTGGAAGAGGTGTACACATTTTAGTTGAAAAGTACACTAATATAGGTTTTTGGGTAAAGTGCTGTGGTGATCACACATCTTTTGAATGTGTGTTCATGATATTCCTTTGAACATGTGGCATAACATTCCTTTGAATGTGTCCTAATGTTCCTTTGAATGCAAGTCCATAATATGCCTTTGAATGTGTCCCTAACATTTCTGTAAGTTTATGCCCATAATGTTCCTTTGAGTGTCTGTCCATATATTTTCTTTGAATTTTTTTTTTTCATATTCCTTTGAATGTGTATGCCGATATTCCTTTAAATATGAGTTTGTAATATTCCTTTTAATGTATGTCCGTGATATTTCCTTAATATTTGTGTCCGTAATATTCCTTTGAATATGTGTCCATAATGTTCCTTAGAATGCGAGACCCTAATATTCCTTCAAATATTATTATTATTTTTGGGGGGGAATGTGTTTCTATGGTATTCCTTTTGAAAGTGTCCTTAACATTCTTTCAATATGTCCATGATATGCCTGTAAATGTGTATCCATAATATTCTTTTATATACATACATGTCCCTTTAATCCATTGATATTCCACTGAATGTGTGTTCGTAATATTCATTTGGATGTATTTCAGTAATATTCCTTTTAATGCGTTTATCATGATATTTCTGTCAGTATGTCTGTGATGGCGTGTTAGAATTGAGGCACATTGGGATGGGGTTCAGGAGTATTGTTTCTACAGTGCAATGTGATATGAAATGATTGTTGACGAACATGCTGTTTTGATTGTATTCAAATGCAGTCAGCGATATTTCACTGATAAGGTACATTTCCTTTTCCAGACATGGGGTTTTCAGGTTTTCTCCAGAATTCAGGCTTTTTAAAGGGTCTCCAGGGCTGTTCTTGAGATTGGCATAATTCTGCAGAGAAAATTTGGGGGGACATGTAAGAATAAGAACAGGTTTCAAATTCAGAATTCGGTCCATTATTGTATTCCAGTTTGATTTGTCAAGGGTTCTGACAGCTTCTCCAGACTTGGAAGAAAGAAATTCTGGGCTCAAAATGTTTCAAAGGCTATGAGAAAAAGTATTGCCCAGAACATTGACAAGACTGCAGACGTCAAGAACCAAGAAATTTAACATAGGGTGGCTTTAGCACACGGCTAAACTCGCAATAGCGTAAAAGTCTGGTGGAGAAAAGCTTCTGCTCCAGGAGGCCAATTCCCTGATGCCTTGGATCTATTGCTCATCCCCGCCTCGGGATCCAGCGTGGGCTTCGGGATTGTTTGACATCTTTTTCAGGCTTTTCCAGACAAAAATGGCGGCCCGCGACACATGGCACGGCAGGGGTGCATCAGTTTCAGGAACCCACTGGGCCGGCTCACTTGTTACCTGACACTGCTACACCACTTGATTTTTTTTTCGTTTTGTTTGTTCCTCTGTGTTTTTTAAGACTGCTGCCGATGATACAAACAGGTATGCAAGACAAAAACAAGCTGCAAAGGGCGCACCCTCTTTTGTAGCACTGTGTGTGACATGTGACAAGTTTTGTATGACATTGGTGGGACAACCAGTGAGACCTGTACTGCCAGGCAGCAGATGGATCGCGTCAGATAGGCCTCAGATTTCATCTTACACTAACAACTTGCATCAGCATGGTGATTGCGCATGCTTGCATGCTGTAAACTTTATTGTCATCATAAAAAACGTCACGTGTCTGGTGACAATTTGGTGACAGTGACACGACCTGTATTTCTAGGACAGACGAAATATAGTTCAAAGTGAAGTGCATCCTCTTATGAAACTGTCTGCCAATTTTCTTTCTCCTACAGGTTCACATACATTCCCTATAAGTTAATAATCACACATACCCATTTTTAGGCTGAAACCAGTAGAAAAATCCGAAATCTAGGGGAAGTTTGCAGTCAGAGAAACCGAGTACAAGAGGGTTAATATTTGTGTCTGTAATATTCCTTTGAATATGTGTCCATAATGTTCCTTTGAATGCGAGACCCTAATATTCCTTTAAATATTATTATTATTTTTTGGGGGGAATGTGTTTCTATGGTATTCCTTTGAAAGTGTCCTTAACATTCTTTCAAATATGTCCATGATATGCCTGTAAATGTGTATCCATAATAATCTTTTATATACATACATGTCCCTTTAATCCATGATATTCCACTGAATGTGTGTTCGTAATATTCATTTGGATGTATTTCAGTAATATTCCTTTTAATGCGTTTATCATGATATTTCTGTCAGTATGTCTGTGATGGCGTGTTAGAATTGAGGCACATTGGGATGGGGTTCAGGAGTATTGTTTCTACAGTGCAGTGTGATATGAAATGATTGTTGACGAACATGCTGTTTTGATTGTATTCAAATGCAGTCAGCGATATTTCACTGATAAGGTACATTTCCTTTTCCAGACATGAGGTTTTCAGGTTTTCTCCAGAATTCAGGCTTTTTAAAGGTCTCCAGGGCTGTTCTTGAGACTGGCATAATTCTGCAGAGAAAATTTGGGGGGACATGTAAGAATAAGAACAGGTTTCAAATTCAGAATTCGGTCCATTATTGTATTCCAGTTTGATTTGTCAAGGGTTCTGACAGCTTCTCCAGACTTGGAAGAAAGAAATTCTGGGCTCAAAATGTTTCAAAGGCTATGAGAAAAAGTATTGCCCAGAACATTGACAAGACTGCAGACGTCAAGAACCAAGAAATTTAACATAGGGTGGCTTTAGCACACGGCTAAACTCGCAATAGCGTAAAAGTCTGGTGGAGAAAAGCTTCTGCTCCAGGAGGCCAATATTCCCTGATGCCTTGGATCTATTGCTCATCCGCCGCCTCGGGATCCAGCGTGGGCTTCGGGATTGTTTGACATCTTTTTCAGGCTTTTCCCACTTGATTCAATGTCCACCTTGTGCCGAATTGGATGAAGATTAAGTGATTGCTTGTTCATTTTTGTTGTTCTGAGTGTTGTGCATCTTGCCTGAAGAAGACCCAAGAGGTCAAAACGGGCTGTGTTTTGTCTTGCAATTTGTTTGTCTATGTTTTTCAGCAGAGCCTTATTAATAGTTTTTAAAGTTTGTTTAGATTTCCGCCTGCAATTGCCTCACTTTGCAACTAGATCTTTTTCCACTTGATCAGCTGTCATGTCTGCTTTTAGGAGTCATGAGCCTGGTTCATTGTCTCCTTTGGATGGCCAACACTCTGGTCACCAGTCATGGTCAGGTGGACAGGAGAGGAAAGGTATCTATCTGCCCCAGGTAAGACTTGAACCCCAAACCTCACTTCCTAGGTAGGTGTATTACCTACTTGGCCTCTTTGCTGTGCCAGATGAAAGTCAGTTTCGATTGGGAAGGTGACCTGGAGACCATCGTCAGGAAAGATCACAGTTTTCTCTGGCTTTTTACTGAGGTTTTTGTGGACTGCCTGCTGAGAAAGGGAAATTTTGTACAAGTGTATGTGTGTACATGTACATGTATTCTTTTGTGTGTGTGTGTGTGTGTGTGTGTGTGTGTGTGTGTGCATTCTAAGGCAGCTCAATAACGAGCACATTTGATGTTCTTTTTTTTCTTCTGTAATTTTAAAGACCGAGAGTTAGAAGGACTGTGTTTATTTTAATCAGTGTGACCACAACAAATCTATGTCAAAAGAACAATATCAGTATTATTCAGAGACAAGGTGAATAAAACTTCTTTCTAAAAAAAAAATTTTTTTTTTAATCGTATTTCTTCCAGTAGCAGATACAACACTCCTTGAGACCTTCCAACCAGTCTTGATCCTCAACAGTTACAGACCCACTTTGGTGAAAGCTTGTTAAGCCACACTGGAAATGTGTACATAACAAATGTGTGTGTGCATCAAAGTGTGCATGCGTATGTTTGCATGCATATGTCATTCAACCAATCACCACACAACGGCCTACTCATCTATAAATATTGTGCCAGGCTTTTTCCTTTTTTTTTTTTTCATTGTTTTGTGTTTGTTTGCTTTTAATACTCGCATTTATAAAGGTCCTCAGATAAGTCTCAATTGAAGAACGTGGAAGGAGTTTTTGAGTCTGCATCATGTTGATTCTGAAGTCAAAATCTGCTCTAACATGACTGTTGCACACAGGAATCGAATTGCACCAGGAGAACTGAGTTGCATTTATCACGCCCACACCAGGGCCCGTGGATGTGAGAGAACTTGAAACCACTTTGGGCTGTTCTTTATACAACGTCACAGCATTATTTACAAAGTCCATATCTGCAAGTAGAACTTGACAGCATTGTTTACAGAGTCCATACTGCAAATAGAATGTCACATCATTGTTAATATAGTCCATATAGGAAGTAGAAGTTCACAGAATTGTTTACAGAGTCCATACTGCAAAACAGAATATCACAGCATTGTTTTATAGAGTCCATACTGAACTAGAACTTCACAGCATTCTTTTAAGAGTCCATATATTCAAATACAATGTTACAGCCTATTCACAGAGTCCATACTGTAAGTAGAACTTCACGGCATTGTTTACAGAGTCCATACTGTAAGTAGAACTTTACAGCATTGTTTACAGAGTCCACACTCGTAAGTAGAACTCCACAGCATTGTCTACCAAGTCCATACTGGAAAAAGAATGTCACAGCATTGTTGACAGAGTCCCATATTTGCAAGCAGAAAATTACAGCTTTATTTACAGAGTCCACACTGCAAGCAGAACTTCAAAGCATTGTTAACAAAGTCCATACTGCAGTAGGAATCCACACCATTGTTTGCAGAGTTGATAGACTGAAGTAGAATGTCACAGCATTTTTACAAGGTCCCTGTATGCAAGTAGGATGTCAGCATTGTTTACAGAGTCCATGTTTGCAAGCAGAAATTCAGACTCTTATTTACTTAGTCCAAAATGCATGTTAAACTTCACAGCATTGCTGACATAGTCAATATCTGCCAGCAGAGGGTCACAGCATTATTTTTGGAATCCACATCTGCAAATCGAACTTTACAGCATTACTTTGAGAGTCCATGTCTGCAAGCAGAACTTAACAGCATTGTTTACAGAGTCCATACCTGTAAGTAGAACTTGACAGCATTGTTTACAGAGTCCGTACCTGTACGTAGAACTTCACAGCATTGTTTACAGAGTCCATACCTGTAAGTAGAACTTCACAGCATTGTTTACAGAGGCCATACTGCCAATAGAACATCACAGCATCATGACAGGGTCCGTATCTGCAAATAGAACTTCACAGCATTGTTGACAGAGTCCATACCTGCAAATAGAACTTCACAGCATTGTTGACAGAGTCCATATCTGCAAATAGAACTTCACAGCATTGTTGACAGAGTCCATATCTGCAAATAGAACTTAACAGCATTGTTTATGGAGTCCATATCTGCAAATAGAACTTCACAGCACTGTTGACAGAGTCCATATCTGCAAATAGAACTTCACAGCACTGTTGATGGGGAACACATCTGCAAATAAAACTTCACAGCATTGTTGATGATGGGGAACACATCTGCAAATAGAACTTCACAGCATTGTTTATGGAGACCATATCTGCAAATAGAACTTCACAGCACTGTTGACAGAGTCCATATCTGCAAATAGAACTTCACAGCATTGTTGATGGAGAACACATCTGCAAATAGAACTTCACAGCATTGTTGATGGGGAACACATCTGCAAATAGAACTTCACAGCATTGTTGACAGAGTCCATATCTGCAAATAGAACTTCACAGCATTGTTGACAGGGGAACACATCTGCAAAAAGAACTTCACAGCATTGTTGATGGGGAACACATCTGCAAATAGAACTTCACAGCATTGTTGACAGAGTCCATATCTGCAAAATAGAACTTCACAGCATTGTTGACAGGGGAGCACATCTGCAAATAGAACTTCACAGCAGTGTTGACAGGGGAACACATCTGCAAATAGAACTTCACAGCATTGTTGATGGGGAACACATCTGCAAATAGAACTTAACAGCATTGTTGACAGAGTCCAACATTGTTGATGGAGAACACATCTGCAAATAGAACTTCACAGCATTGTTGATGGGGAACACATCTGCAAATAGAACTTCACAGCATTGTTGATGGGGAACACATCTGCAAATAGAACTTCACAGCATTGTTTATGGAGACCACATCTGCAAATAGAACTTCACAGCATTATTGACAGAGTCCATGTCTGCAGGTACAACTTCATAACATTATTTGTGAAGTCCACATCTGCAAATAGAACTTTACACCATTATTTAGAGAGGCCATATCTGCAGGTAGAACTTTGCAGCCTTGTTTACAGAGTCAGTATCTGCACATGGAACTTCACAGCACTATTTAGAGAGGCCATATCTGCAAGTAGAACTTGACATTATTCATGGAGTCCAAATCTGCAAATAGAACTTTACACCATTATTTAGAACTTTACAGCATTATTTAGAGAGTCCATATCTGAAAGTACAACTTCACAGCATTGTTTACAGACTTGCATCTGCAAGTGGATGAACATTTCTAATGGCAAGTTCAAAATGCTGGAGGAGTAAACATAAGAGCTTTCTTTGGGACTTGGTGTGTGTGTGTGTGTGTGTGTGTGTGTGTGTGTGTATACTCCAGTTAGTAAGTGCTAGACATGTTTTGGTGATTCTGGAGTGGCGAGCTTTAATTTCTACTGGTCCAGTTCAGTACAGTGGATTTTCCCTTTGAGTTAGCATTGGTGCCGACTCGATTTCCTGAAAAGTTCTTTGAATCATAATGACACCATAAACCAAGGTTCCATGTTTTGAACACCATACACTGACATCTTGCCTACAAAATTCCATCACCTACTTTGGCAAAAGGAAGTCAGTTTGGCTGTTGGTGGTGTGGATAACAGGCACACTCATGGCATGCGTCCTCCATGAATAATTGAAGGTATGGGTGACACAGGGCACATGACTAGCATCTGGCATCACTTCACTCGGCTCTTTCGAGGTTGGCTGCCTTCTGTGGAAGTGCAAGAGCACGGACTGTAAAGTACTTAGAGATTCGTCTCTAACCGAGCAACAGTGTTATATAAGTTTTCTCATTAATATTAAAAAAATAAAATCTTCACTCAAGGAAATGCTCTCAATTCTCCAATATCTGCATCTTTCTCTAGGATGAGAGAGAACGAACACAGACAATAAAGAGTTCTAACGTTTTCATTTGTTTATTTTGCAGTCTCACTTTCCATCCACTCTCTGTGGCATTACCCCTATACACTGCTCATTCCCCTAGTTCCAGGCGTTCTGAAGCAGTGACAGCACAGGCAGTCCACAGAGAGCAGTCAGCATCGGTCCACCAATGAGACAGTCTGCAGAGGAGATGCCGCACTGCCGTCAAGTCACGCTGGTATTTCATGGTGCTCATCCTGATCCAGCCCGTGGAGTTCCCTGTTGGTGACAGTCACTGCTTCATCACAGAGCCAGTGCAGTGAACATCCCTCTCCACAGGAAGTCGCCATGTCCGTCCAAATTTCAGTCCCCATGAACTTGCCAATACACAAACTCATCATAGGCATGGACATGAGAAAAAACCAAAAAAAAAAAGCCAGACCTGGGGTCACCACAAGACAGGCCACAAAATTTGAGGTTTTTCTGTCATGGTGATCAGTGGAGATGATGCTAGAGGCTTTTCTGTCATACGGATCAATGGAGACAATGCCACAAAGGTCCATTCTGGTCTGAAGCTACATGGCAGAGCTTGCACTTTCTTTCAAAATATATGCCGGTGTCGGCCAGTTTTGAATGATACTGACCTCCGCAGTGTTGGTCAGGATACTTGAGCAAACTTGTGGGGGAAGCATCCATCAAGCCGATGAAGCGTGACCATGTGTCGTTCCAGTCATTTCATCTGAGCCCACAGCACTCTCAAATCTGTGCAGGGGCTAACAGGGGGAGAAAAATTTTACTTGAACCCATGACCTCAGCATGCAATCATGACTTCTGCACTTCAGCAGCTGGGTTTGAATACACCTGGGGTGACACAAGGAAAGGCAGCATTATCTTCCGGACCACATTACATTTTTTTTTCAAATGCTCAAAAACAGGCAATCCAAGTACCTTCTTTCTCCTGTTGTTTATTATTTCCAAAAACACCCAGAAGCCAACAAGCCCACTGACAGCATTGCAGTAATATTTCAGATACCAGAAAATGATATCCACCCCGCAAAACATGATAGTCGACAAACTGTGGCACACCGCAATTAGCACAAAAGCAATGAGATGTTGAATCAAAGCTACAGCAATTAATAATGTACAAAAAGAAAAAAAAATCACTTTGGTACACATAAAGGCTTCTCTGGAAGAAAGGTTTCATCAAAGGTGAATTCAGAAATGCACAACCAAATTCAAATCTTCTGAACTATAAATCAATGGCAGATTCCTTGATATTCTGGGTAAGTCATTGAAGGTAGCATGGCTATTTTGATGGTGCAGGTGAGAAAGTATGATATATCCATCAGAAACTTATTTTAGGTCTGCATATGGACAGTCAGTTCTGACAGCAACAACAGGTCAGTATTTAAGAATGAATGTGAAGGAATATATGCTCCAGTAACTGATGTTTAAAACTAAATATGGAAACTGTATAAGGAAATGATAAGGGGGTGATAACACAGACAACTGTATGAGGGGGTGAAGTCTTCTGATGCTGAATGTTTCTATACCCCTTTTTACTATGTTCTTCACAAGACCACCATTAAAACTGATAATGTTACTTTACTGACCAGTATGCAGTGGAGTTCACTAATGCAAGAAACTGGAGGCAGCAATAATTTTTGTTGACTATAACTTGTATTTAGTACTTCTGAAACTTGGAACTTTCAACTCAAAAATTGTCACTTACTGTTATCACGTGCCATCGTGTACCGGTGGAAATGGAGGACACGTATAAACATCGCATGCATCCTGTGTGAGAAACTGGAGGAATAAATGAGGTAAATGAAAATGAGTGACTGAAAATGGAATGGTACGGGAAACAACTGAATGAGCGCCAGTAGGCTGCTCTTCGGCCACCTCTACCTGGGTGGGCAGCCCCTGGAGTGAGTGAGGTAGTGTGTTTATTGTAAAGGGCTTAGAGCTTGGTCTGTGACCGAGGATAGGCGTTATATATATACCCAATATAATAATAATATAATAAAATATCTGTCTGGGCAATCGGATCAAACATGTACATTAATCTGAACACAATGGCAGAATTTGAATGAGGTAAAACAAATGAACATAACTGCGCAAGAGCGCGAACACATCATACTTGTTTTACACTCCTATTCCCCTTGCCCTTCAAACTATCGCTATCATCTTCCTCCACCCCCACCCCACCCCCCAAACAATCTCTGCCCCCCCCCTCCCACTCTTCCATCCCCTTGCCTTCTTTTTTTTTTGTTCTTTTTTTGGTCTAACATCGCACTTCGCGGAAAGATGTAAAACAAAACAACAAATGTGACGGAACAACTGGAGCTCTCGCTCAGATTTTTAGCTGCTCAACTGACCATCCCCTGTGTATCCAATGTATACAGACACATATTTTGTTAACGACTTGCGAACAATTTTGTCAGATCTGTTGTCTAAATACCAAAGGGGAAAATGGGGGGGGGGGGGGGGTGAATTTGTATTGGGGGGAAAAAAAACACACAAATACCTGCTACTGTGGAAGAATAACCCCCAATTCTACTGATGCAAAAAAGTAAAAAAAAAAAAAAAAAAAAAAAGAAAAAAAAAATGAGAAAAAGGATGAGTAAATTAGAACAAACATAGCCACCATTAAATGAATATATTGATGAATATAACTAAGAGAACATACTCATGAATACAACTGGCATAATTTTCAGACCATCAGGAGGATTTTTGGAATGTGACGAATTTAGGTCATATTTATCGGGCTGTATAAAAAACAGCAAACAAAGGTTAAGACACATGACATTCATACCACACACCTAACACACATTCAGGATATTTCACCCTTCACACTACTTCAGCATTGAGAGTTACTTGAATGTTTCTCATTACTTCTCTGCACACAAATCACTTCACTTTCCTCTGAACAGTGATCTGTTCCACTTTTCCAATCTAAACATTTATGCTACCAGCTGCTGTGGCGAAGTAGTTAGCGTCGCGGACTCCCGGCTGGGAGGTTGTGGGTTCGAATCCCATCAGAGTCATGTGGGTTTTTCTGCCCCGACCGACTCCTACCCAGAGTTGAGTTTGCTGCGGACTCAGTTGGGAAGACTGGGACCACACAATCGAGTTTCATCCACTTAGTGGATGTGTTTCTGAGGGAGTTGCTCAAATTTCCTGACCAACACTGCAGGTGTCTGTATCTCTCTTGGGCCTGGTTGACGCTGGGATATATATTATGAAAGGAAGTGTAGAGTACAGCCCTGTCATGCAGTCTCCGACCGAAATGGAAATCCATGGCATTATCTTAATCATCCTCATTCTCATAAATCAGCATAAAAAAAAAGTGTCTCGAATTCTGTTGCTTTTCATGCTCTGCTCTCATGGTGACCTCAATTTCGATGTCCTCTCCACATCTGTGGCCTTGGTTTGGTTCTGTCGGGGTCGCCGGTATCGGCGAGTCCATGGGGGCTGTCGTTGGACGGATGTGGTGGTGCCCTCCGGAGGGAGAGCTCACTCACGCCGGCTCCGCGACTAAGCAATTATTGACGTCAGTAGGGGGCTTAGTAGGTGGTGTCCTGCGTATGTTAGATCAGAACAGGTGCCACTGAACACCACCGAAGTGACTTGGCAGCAGTGCAGTGTCTCCTCCGGTGGTAGCCTCTTGACGACTTGACAGTGACTGCTCCCTGTGGACTGCTGGTGCAGGGGCTGTGGCGGGGCTGACCGGGCTGTGGCTGTGTAAAGGGTGTCGGGAACGAGAAGAGTGGGTGTACTGCCTCTGAGGTGGCGCAGAGATTGGGACAGCAAAAAAAAAAACAAAACAAAACAAAAACAAAAAAACAAAAAAAAAAAAAAACATTTAATGCTTTTTTAAAAGCTTCATTTTGCTACAACTCCTTAAGATGGACAACAATCCTGCACAACGGCAGGCCACTGGGGTTTCTCTCTGATTGATGCTGTAATTTCCAGACAACATGACGGAATTTCTGACAAGGGTTCTGACTAGGGCATCTTACAGTCTGAAATGCCCAACACATAATTCAATTTTGGCACACAGTTAATTTGTGCTCAAAACGGTCACAATCTGTATCTATACAGCTCAAAGCATTGATTGTCCTGATGATTCATCAGAATTGCACTCGTATCACAGAGCATTCACCTGTGCTCAGGTGTGACCATATTTACGTGTAGGAGAATAGTTGCAAAGTGAGATGACTGCAGGCGGAAATCTAAACAAATCTGAAATAAATGTTAGCGAACCGCCAAGGGAAATGTGGACAAACCAGTCACAAGACAAACCCTGACACGTTTCAACCTTCAGGCAAGACACAAAACAAATCGTTTTCATTCAACGCCTACCTTGCACTGAAGAGCTCAAAGCTAAATAACAAACTCGTTCATTTTCATTGTCCTGTTTGTGTCTTGCCTGAAGAAGACCTGAGAGGTCGAAACGCGCTGTGTTTTTTTTGTCTTGTGACTCGTTTGTCCACGTTTTTCTTGGCGGTTCGCTAACATTTATTTAAGATTTATGAAGGATAATATCAGCCATACAACTGCTAGCTACCGTTTGGCTTAGCTTCTGCTGAGTCAAACTCATGCAAGCTGTCACCAGTTTCCCAGCTCTGTGCGGTCCGTTTTCCATGGCCGATGCAGCAAAAGGAAGCTTGCTACATTTGTATGACATGAAGTTAGTACTTCTTTCATTTTACAACACTTTAATCATGGATGACAGATCTTGTTCTTAAAAACAAGAGGCATGGCCTAAATACCACAATGTCCATGTAGGGTAAAGAGAATTTATAAATGTTATATTCCCATGTATGTGCGTCAATACATGGAATATAAGCCGATTGTGAAAAATGGGTGACTTTCAAACTGACAACATATGAAAAACAAACAATAAAAAAGTATGACTAGGAACAGAGTGTAAAGGCATGTGGTTTCCAGCTTTATGCTGGTATCATCCTGCTGATGTTGCTTCACTGAACAGTCTCACCTTCCAATGCTTGGTCTGTAGCATAGCATCATATGTTTCATGAAATTCATTCCAATTGCACATCTTTAATTCTGAACCCGTATAAAACAAAACAGATGAAAAACCAATGAAAAACAAACACATCCAACAAACTAAAGATAAACAAACAAAAAAAATATATTCACATTCAAATCTGAAACAAGTTAAAAAATGAGATCATCATGTAAAAACAAATCACAGGTACCACAACAAATAAAAAAAAAAAAAAAAAGGAACAAAACATGCTTAAAATGAACGCATGGCTCAAGGCTTTCAAGTCGCCTCTTCCTCGCTATGTACATTACAAATTTCCTCACTGGAGACTGCAGCTAGAATGCCACATGTTTGTCTCACATTTTCTCAGCAATTGAACTGCACACTTCATCCGAAACTCATGATTTATAACTGGATGTACATTTTAAAAGAACACAGGTTCTGATAGCACCAGAGAGAGGCAGTTCTGTTCTCACAGGAAAAATTCAGCACATATGGCTTCCTCATATAAGGCTTTGCAGACAAAACAAGGAAACAAGCACGCTCTCAAGCTTGCACAAAGCTTTGCTTTGTGTTTGTGTAGGTGATGAGAAGAGGAGGGAAGTACGGAGAGGGAAATACAAGCACAACAGTCTAAGTTTTGGGGTGAATCTGGTTTCTGACAGTGATGAGGGCACATCAGACATGAGGGAAAGAGAACTGCAGATGGAAGGAATGCTGGAGGGAGGTGGACTGAGTCATGTCAAAATTAGAACTTCAAAATCTTATCCAGAGCCAATATTGTTTTTCAAGTACTGTCAGATGGAGCCAAACTGCCAGAAACACAAAGCCCATGACACAACTCACACACATGTCACAAGCCAGCAAATAGCGGATACGTGTAGATACGATTATACATGATCAAAGCTTATCTACTGACCATTAAGAAAAAAAAATGACATCAAAAAGGAGTGCCATCATGTCTGGGCATCTCTGTCATTACTTTCTCTACACTGTCTTGCTTCCACTTACTTTATGAATTTAGACAAACCAGAAACAAACAAACAAACAGTACACAGTGATGATAGCACATCACTTTTCAAATGCTTCACATCAGCCCGTTCCTCATGGATTGCTCCAATGCCTCAAAACACAAGCACATTTTCAAAGCGTTTTGCCAGTGCCTCCAGTCAAGTCTGTTTCATGCCTCAACAACTACAGTTTAATCCAAAGTCCATTTTGAGGTTTTGAAAAAAAGCTCTTCAAATCTCAAGGACTTTCAAGGCTGTGGGTGGGCATTTTGAATCTCAAAAGATTTCGAAGGGTGTGAAATGGGTGCCTTGAAATATTTGTTTCAACTCTCAACAACTAAAACGGGAGGTTCCAATGTAACCGATGTTCAAGACGATGAAATGAGCGTTGTGAATTCATGGACCTTCACGACGAATGGGTATTTGAAATATCATCGACCTCCCTGACTGAAATAGGGATTTCAAAGACATTTGCTGGACTTTAAAGATCGTTCAAACCCTTATAGTGGAGGAGGGTTGAAGATGAATTTGGGGAGATGGAATAAAAAAAAAAATACAAGACAGATAAAGAGAGGCAAATGAGAGAAATGAAAAAGAATCACAAAAATCCAAAGTCATAAAGCTCAATTTCCTCTCTAAGCCAGTGCACACTGGGAATTTTCGTACTTCTAGAACTCAGTTTGATGATGGTTCCCTCGAGATTTTTCTTGTTTGAAACTTAACTGTGCTTTGAAACAACATGCATATATGAATCCATACACATATCTCTGCCATGCACCCAGTGTGTCTCTCTCTCTCTCTCTCTCTCTCTCTCTCACTCTCTCTCTCTATCTCACACTAAAAGCATTAACAGTCATGCAAAAAAAAAATCACCACATGTACACTCTATAATTCTCCCAGTTGCAATGCCTCTTAATGCATGCAACTTCACACTAAACAAGCAGCGCATTAAACTTCCCACCAGAAAAAAATATGTATGAATTTATATAAATCAATCAAGCCTACCATGAACAGAGGAAACATAATTTCCTCTTTATCCTTTGTCCAGTGACCACGAAACAAGACAGCAACTGATGACAGCAAGAGTACTGGGCGTGGTGGTGGATCGGGGAGCGAGTATCGGCATCAAATACATGCCATTGCCTGGATTCTCCCTCAGCCAGCACTACAACCTATGACATATGTACAAATCCTCTCTCCACCACACCACAATCAAGAACATTATCTCAGTCCTCTCTGCCACTACTACCACCACCACCACCACCACCAGCATTGTCTACATTCTCTACACCACAATCCAGAAGAGATGAACAGCATCCAAGCTGGGGTGAACACATTGCGCACTCCAAACAGCCCCCACATGGCCACTCCAGCTTCACGCAGTGGCCAAGTCACGGAGATGAGGCAGAGAAGCAGGGCGGCAAAGGAGGTGTTAATTCTCTGAGGCTTTAGTGCCCTGCACCTCTCCATGCTTGCGTTTCTGCAAAACAAAAAAAGGAGGAGAACAGGGAGGTGAGAGGAGAGGAAGGGAATCCATGACCTATGACATCTTTTCTTCAGACTAGTGTTGATCAAATTTCTTGATCAACTCCACAAGCTTCCGTATGTCTAAGGCCTGGTTAATCCTATGATATGTTACGTAACAACAACAACAACAAAAGCTGCCGTCTTGGACCAGAAAGGAACTGCACAGCATCACCTTGTTCATCATCACCCTCAACAATTTCATGCATTTTAAACAGGGTGGTCCTTCATGCCCTGCTCTCATGGTGAGCTCAGTTCCACTTTCCTTTGTATGTCCATGCCCATTCCAAGTTTATGTCTAAGTCAAATGGTAAAGGCAGATCTATGTGGGCATGTGTCAGAAGACAGTGGTGACGTCTTCTGACAGGGGGGGGGGGTGGGGGGGGGGGGTGCTCATTCATGCTGGATCAGCAGGGGGCTTCACACATTGTGTGCTGAGTACGCTGGATCACGACAGGCATAGGAAAGCAGAAAGAGAGTGGATGTTATGCCACTGGGTAGGGTATGGCAGGGGAGACACTGAAAATGAAAAATATCTTCTGTTGTTTTATTACAAACAAACAAAAAAAAAACAAACAAAACTGAAGCTGCCTTAAACGCCTAAGTCACTAATTTTGCCACATTCATGGCAAGAAATGTCTTTAAAAAAAAAAAAAAAAAAAAAAAAGAAAAAAAAACAGGGTGACACACACATCATGTGATGTACATGACATGTTGTGAATCCAGCTTTCCGTGCCCCTGGCATTTTCCTTTGATGGCTAAACGCAGGGAAATAGTCCACAGCAAACCAAGAACACAACTGGTGTTCATGTATTTCCTTGGAGCTGGCAGGAGTTCTGGCATGATCAAATTCCCTTTCAAACAGTTGGTGTCAGCCTGCCATTGTGCTATATTTGTTAAATTGAGGAAAGAAAACTCAAAAGCCAAGTGCTAGACATTACAACTTTTCATTGATTACACCAGTGGCAATCACACCAACCAGCTTACTGGTTTGCAGTAAGCTTGCTTTAAAAGCTTTGACGATTCAACGCTTTTGTTAATCCATGCAAGTCATCAGGGATAGCTACTTTGACTTGGCGGACATTCATGGGAGCTTGTTTGCCAGAACATAGATCCAGCAACAATTGTTCTAAAGAAAATTCAACAGAGCAGAATTAGTTGTCACTCTTGGGGGAGATGAATACAGCAAAACACAGACTGCCTGTTAAGGTACAGAAGCTGCTAACTTGTCTTCTATATACAGATAGTGCAAGTCCATTTTAGATTTTGTCGCAGCACAGCAGCCAACAGGCTACATACCCAAGCTTAAAATTCTTCACCTTTTGACTACTGATCAGCTCCACTCTGTCTGTCCACCACTGTTCTTCTTCATTACTGATCTGCCCATCAAGGAATCTGTCTACTTTCCATAACCAGTGTGGCTGCTAGGAAGATTTCAGTGTTAAAGACTCTACATTCCAACAGCACAGTTTTCTTTCCTTCTGCTGCTGCCACCATTTGCATTGCCATCTAAACAAGTTGGATCTTTTTCTTTTCACTTTGACTAGAGTGTGACCCACTAAACAGTGACAGCGACAGCGACAGTGACAATACATTTAGCATGACTGTGAATGGATTAGCATCTTAGATGCTGCTTACTTAACAATGGCCAAGTCGTTAGTGCAGACTATACAAAGGAAACCGATGCTCTGCACCGCTGATTAGGACCAAATTCTGACACATCCATCCACAGGACACATTCAGTTTTTCCCATCCAGTTTTGTGAAAATCTCTTCAGTAGTTTTTATCCTCTGACAGAGAAATAAAGAGATTCAGGTTAAAACACCACCTCTTTTGTGAAGGCACCACCTCTTTTGTGAAGGTATGAAAGTGACTACAAAAACAGGAAAAAGAATTTGGAAGTGGGCCCATGGACAAGACTTACCTGCAACTGATTACTGACCCACACATTAAACAGTACTGTTTCCAATATGTGCAGTGCAATACAGTTTACAGTAAGTAAGCTGTAGCTTAGGAATGAAAGAACGTGTTTGAAAGCACAATGAGTAGTCTGCCTCAAACTGTGCAATTTCTTTATAATGGGATGACCGGCCATATTACAGAAGGAAGCGCAGAGTCCAGCCCTGTCTAACAGTCTCAGACCACAATGGAACACCTCAGAATCATCTCCTTCATTCTCCTCTTTACTGATCATCCAACACCACCAAAAAGTCTCAAATTCTACGACCCTTCATGCCCTGTTCTTGTGGCCACCTTGACAGTTGTGATCCCCCACTCATCCCCCCCCCCCCCCCCCCCCCCCCTCTGAGTGGCAAGCTTGCATCAAAGTTGTTGGCATCAGCTCTTTCATGGAGGCTGTTGTGTAACGGGCACCCTACTGGAAGCTCACTCCTGCTGGCTCTGCAACTAAGCCATTAGTATTGTCAGCAGGGGGCTTAGACGGTGGTGTCCTGCACATGCTGGATCAGAAGAGGCATCACTGAACACCATCGAGGCGACTCAGCAGCAGTGCAGAGTCCCCTCTGGAGGGTGATCCTGTGACAACTTGATATTCATTGCTCCTTGTGCAGACTGCAGTACTGGGGGTGCACCAGGACAAACTGAAGTCTGGCTGTGTCATGCCACTGAGCAGCGCAGCTGTTTATTACTGTCAGTAGCAGCCTCTCTCAGCCCGGCGAATTGCGCAAACAGCCTCACAACGAAGGTTTATCTGGGGAGTTAAAAAAAAAAAAGAAAGAAAAAAAAGAACTTCACGGCAACTCAGAAGAGGGCAGAACTCCGCCATGGTCAAACAAGTCTGGCATGCATCTCTGAGGCAGGTCATGAATGAAAACAAAAATCATTTCACAATGAGAAAATCCCAGCAGGTATGGACCAAAGGAACCACTTCCACTTTCCTTTACCAAACTTGTAAAATTCTGAATGAAAACCTAAGAATTATTTCCACAAACACTTTCCTTTATCAAACTTGTAACATTCTGAACGAAAACTTATAAAAAAAACCCCAACAAAACAACACCCAAGAAGTTTGATATTATTCTGTGATCTACATTACCCCAAGGACAGTTATCAATCAGCAACAGTAAGTTCACAGTGTTCATGTTCTGGGGAAAACTGAAATAATCTTGCCAACAGATCCTAGATCCACCCTCTGACCCGGATCTGCAGCAGGATCCGCACCAAAAGCTAACAGGCTCGTTTCGAAACCACACTCACCTTTCCACAAGGTTTGCTGAAAATCAGTCAAGTGGTTTTTGCGTAGTACAGTTTGTAATCACTTAGGTGAACAATCCTAAATCCGCAGTTTGATCTGGAATGGCACCAAAGTGTCATGTGTTCATCCTCGAGCCACACTGAACAAGTTGGGATAAAACTGCCTCTGTAGTGTGTATGAAATCTTGCTGACAAATAAACAAATGACCTGATAAACTTGAAAACATAATCTCCATGGTGAAGGAAACTTTTCTTACTTCATCCAGTTCGCTTTTGGTGGCTCTCTCGATGTCTCGGATGTCCTCTAAGGTCAGTCCGTGCCACTTGTCCATCCAGCAGTACACCTGACGGTGAAAGTTGTAGAACAGTCGCTTCTCTTGCTGAAAACAAACATCAGGCTAAGGCCATCCTGGTCAGAGGGGTCCCTTTGTGTGGTTGCCTTTAATCAAGGTTACACTCATCTCTGGCTTGTTTTGGTACAAAATGGTGGCGCAGTGTGGAGGGAAGAACGAAGGAAGAGAAGGGGGTGTGCATGTGTGTGTGTGTGTGTGTGTGTGTGCCAGCGCAAATGAATGTGTGTATGTGTGTGTGTGTGTGTGTATATACGTGTGTGTGTGTATGAACGTGTGAGTGTGTGTGTGTATACAAGTGTATGTGTGTGTGTGTGTGTGTGTGTATATATGTGTGTATATGTGTGTGTGTGTGTGTGTGTGTGTGTGTGTGTGTGTGTGTGTGTGTGTGTGTTTCCCTTTTATGAAAACTACAACAGAACAATTATGTAATTGCAAAACTAATGCAATAATGTGCAGAGCAGTGATGTGAATATCCACAGTGTGTGTGCGTGCACAGTGTGTGTGTGTGTGTGTGTGTGTGTGTGTGTGTGCATGTGTGTGTGTGTGTGTGTGTGTGTGTGTGTGTGTGTGTGTGTGTGACACAGAGAGAGAGAGAGAGAGAGAGAGAGAGAGAGAGAGAGAGAGAGAGAGAGAGAGAGAGAGTGCGAGTGAGATAGTGCACCCGTGTGTCTAAATGTTTAACAGATCACATTGCCACTAATTTCATTTAGACTGCCGGTAACATTCAAGTTGAATGCTTTGGACATAAATAATTGAAAGTTTGGACAAAGTTATTGCTCAGCTGGTTTCACAGCTTGTTCAACCCTCTTCCATGCTCAGCAGGCCTTATAACATACCTCAGTTGAGCACCGGTAAGAAGGAGCCTTCTACAAACTGTCCTCTTCTTTCAGAAAGATTGTTCAAACTTCATTACAAATTGATCCATAGTTCATTGTGACTCAGCGATATCTTCAAATGAGATCTTGGATCGCACACTTCATTAACCCTAACACTGGTTATTTAAGAACATACTATTACGTATGTTGTCTGGTGAATTAACAGAGGGAAAGTTAAAAAAAACCCAGCTAACCTTTGTATAATATCCATAACTTTTCCATGGTTAATATTTGAACATGACATGCAGAATAAAAACGGTTAGTAATTGAATAAAGAATATATAACAGAACTTGTGTGCTTGTGAGTGTTTGATTAGGTGCTTACCTATCTAGAATGTGAAAATAACAGGTGAAAACAGGTGGCACCTCCTGCTTGTCACTGTCAAGAGCTTTTTCACAAATAACCCAGTCAATGATTTTTCACAGTATCCAGAAAATAAGTTACATCTTTTTTCAAAGGAAAGTCAGTGTGGATTATACCCGTCTTCCATGCAGGTAATCCAGGTAGGAATGAATAAGGTACAGTTCAGTTTTCCCATTGAAATCATGTGCTGATAACATAAAAAAAAAAAAAAAAAAACGGTCACTACAAACAAATGTGTAATAGTTAGCCCACACTGTGGTCGTTTACGTTTGAAAGATTTAGAATCATCTGGAAGCACTACACTGAGTTTTCCTTCCCCACTGAATGGCATCTTGAGATTCCCCTCACCCTTAGGTACTCGTCCAGTCATTGTCCGTGTCGATCTCAAAATCACGATTACATGGTGCTAAATCAAAGCTAACACACCCACCACACACAGTTCATTAAAAATGTAAATAACTTCTTCTTCACTTGCTTTTTCCACAGGAAATTCAGCAAAAACATCTAAGAAGTTCCTAATTCTATCATGGGCGCACCACCATTTTTTTGCCAGACAGGTCGAATCACCCTATGCATTACAAGCTGCTACTAACCATAAAGCATGCTCAAAATGCTGAAAATCCATGTTGCTGGGCTCTCTCATGCAAATTAGTTTCTCACTGAGCCGTAGTTTCGTATCTGTGTGTGTCAGTGAAACTAGGCTTGCAAGGCTCACCCTACAGCACAACTTATGTCACGACAACCAGTGAAGGCCATGACGCAATGGTGCGACTCACGTCGCGACGGCCAGTGTAAGGGTTAAGAGAGATACTGTGATGTATGCGTGTGAACTAATGGTTGTTACAATTAAGAACAATCTTTTGACACATGGATGTACTGTTTTCTGTGACTGTTCAAAAATTTTTCAAAGAAACAAGCACAGGTCATGGCTAGACATACTAACCTTCATGATAAACTTCTCCACTTTGTTTTGGATCATAAAATACTTGAAGTAGGCACGCACTAGTTTATAGCAGCACATCACTGGTTCGTGTGTTAACTGCAACACACACAACACTTTGAAATGTATGACAATGTGCAGTGTGTGTGTGTGTGTGTGTGTGTGTGTGTGTGTGTGCGTGTGTGTGTGTGTGTGTGTTTCCTTTATTATGGCCTATGGCAGTTGTGTGCTTCATGATAAAATAGTGGTGTGAATATGCAGTGAATGTTTGTGTGTGTGTGTGTGTGTGTGTGTGTGTGTGTGTGTGTGTGTGTGTGTGTGTGTGTGTGTGTGTGTGTGTGTGCGTGCGTGTATGTGTACACACACACATATGAGTGTATGTGCAAGCATGTATGAGGCATGTATGAGAAAAAAGTGTATATATATATATATATATATAGAGAGAGAGAGAGAGAGAGAGAGAGAGAGAGAATATGCAAACCACAATTAATTAAAAACAAGATTACTGATTAACTGTAAAACAGACATTAAAAGCTTAAATGTTATTAAAAAAAAATCAGGAGTAAAAGCAACAGAAGTTTAATTAACCAGAAATAAAATCTTCCGCATTGTTTATAGATCAGTTTCAGTATGTGCTTTTCGTTCTTTTTTTAACTGTTTTTGCTTTTGTGTTAAATGGAACTGGACCTGTCTACTGATTGCAGAATTTAATCTTGTATTCTGCTTGCTTTGCCTTCAGGAATTGTACATCATTTGCTTTAGAACCCTGCCATGGGTACTGTGGTCAGAGAGATGACAAGCAGCATGACTTGATTTAATGGCTGATTTATTCTTTTTTTTTCTTCTTTACCCCCTTTTATCCCTTTGTATCATTCATAAAATAATTTTACATAGAAACAGCAGCTTGTCTGAGAAATTTGTAATTACCATTTTATTCCTGGCAACAAAATTTTATTGGTTATGGACTGTTTCTTTTCATAAAAGAAAAACAAAACAAAAAAAAAAACAACTGAACTGAAAAAAAGTTTGTTTGCAAAGCAAAAATTTCTAAAAGGACCAGAAAAATTGTGCTGCTTTTTTAGGAAAAAACAATGGGAGGCAGAACAATATTTTCAGGAAAAACTGCATGCAGCGAAACCTTGTGTCTTGACTCCCACCCCAGAGTAGGTCTGACCCGGCGCACTCCCCTACTGACCAAGACGACTCACACAACTGTGCAGATCGTATGGGTTCAGTTGAAATGGATTTATACTTCAACTGGCAATCATTTATTTGATCAAGAAGCGATGACTGGCATCCGGGTTTGAATCCATTAGCTTCTTCACACCCATGCCAGTGTTGAGTTTGGGTGAAACTTAGGGTTTGACAAGACCCATGGAATGTGGCTGTTAATGGATATTGCCATGCCCTCTAGGGGGCACCCTCTTGCACTGGCTTCACTGCTAAACAATAACTGCTGTCAGTGCAAGGCTTAGCAGGTGGTGTCCTACATCATGGGATCATAAAGTAACACAGAGGTGATGCAGCAGCAGTGCATTTGTCCTGCTCTGACCTGGTATGGATCGCTTTCTGTGGACTGCCGGTACTCGAGCTGTAGAAAAGAGGACCGTTATTGGGGAAGGGGGGGGGGGGGGGGGGGGGGGGGGGGGGGAGGGGTTCATGGAGTGGTGAGGGTGTGATGCCACCAAAAAGGAGGGGGGGGGGGGGGGGGACTGTCTTCCAGTGGCCCTGAGAATGGGATACTCTTCATAGCCTGTCTCTCTGAACCAGTCTGTCACACACAGTGCATCATGGGGGTGTTGTCCATGTAGACCACATGGCCTGTCTCTCTGAACAAGTCTGTCACACACAGTGTGCCATGGGGGTGTTGTCCATGTAGACCACATGGCCTGTCTCTCTGAACAAGTCTGTCACACACAGTGTGCCATGGGGGTGTTGTCCATGTAGACCACATGGCCTGTCTCTCTGAACAAGTCTGTCACACACAGTGCATCATGGGGGTGCTGTCCATGTAGACCACATGGCCTGTCTCTCTGAACCAGTCTGTCACACACAGCGCATCATAGGGGTGCTGTCCATGTAGACCACATGGCTGTTCATCTCAGCTGGGCCTTCAGGATCACGACCTCCATGCTGACAAGACTGGCTCTGTCCAAAAACCTCCACACTGGTCACCTTGTCCTGCCTTCAGATGCCTGAGACTGAGCGTAACGCTCCCTAATGGGGACACTTGATCTGCTGCTGATGGTCAGGACTGCCTGGTACACAATATAACGCTCCCTAACACACATATAATGCTCCCTAATGGAGACACTTGATCTGATGCTGATGGTCACGACTGCCTTGTACATAATGAGTTTTGGGGGACAGTTTGATGTTCCTGTGGTTCAGCAAATGACAGCCGAGGTGACAAACAGCTGCACAGCAAACCACCCGAGGAGATGATACTCCCCCAGGCATTCCAAGTGGCCAACTCTCTTCAGCTCAGTGCTATCAAAGCTGACAGGTGGGGTACATGCCGAGCTGGGACAGACTGGTGCAGGACCTCAGTTTTTGTTTATATGGATGATGAGCCCTCAAAGTCAAGAGACCTAGGTGAGTCTGTTGTTGATAAGCTGGAGATCAGGCTTGGAGTGCCTGATGAGGGGCAGTCATCTGCAAAGTGCCTTAGTCAAGTCGCCTGCTGAGTGTGCTGGTCCTGGCCTTCATAGATTCTGAAGTGGAGGCAGCCAAGTACGACATAGGCCCAGAAGAGATCATTCCAGAAACGGGTCTGCTGGAGGATGGTTGCTGCAGTCCAACGTTCCTCAGGAATTAAAAGGCATAAGTCAAGTATGTCAAGGCATTCAGTCATCTGAAGTCAAAGAGAAAGCCATCCACCTTACATGGTCTTTACAGTTAAACAAGTCCAGGAAAGGCGCTCTGAACAGTAGATGGATCTTGCGTTTTCTTTCTTCATCTCACAAAAAGGCTTCTACTAAGATCAACAGGTAACTTAATGGTGTTTCCTTCTCAGTAAAACTTCTCTAAGCTCATCCACCTGTCCCAAGCTATTTCTTGTGATAGCATCTCAATGCTGTTTAGCAGCATCTTCTATGCGGTGAAGCCGGCTGACTATAATTTTCTTCCATCTGTTTTTCACGCCTTACATTGAGAAAATATTTTACCTGTGAATGAAATGTATGTACAATGATATGAGACAAAAACTATAAAATACAGTGCAAAACAATTCAATGCAATACAATGCAAAAAAATGATACAGTCTAATGCAAACACAATATAAATAAATACAATATTCACAAAAAAACAAAACAGAATTTGCTACAACAAAAACAACACAGTACATTTACAGACTGGTCTATACTCATGAAAATGGAGGCGCACTGAAAAACAGCAAAACAAAGCAAACAAAAACCCCGAGTACTGACCGCCCATGCTCCCTGCTGTCCTTTTACTCCATGACCTTTAGGCAGAGGGCCCCGCCCCGTCTTCTCTGACTTGACCAAGGTGGGGTCATACTCTGGTTTGTAATCCTGCCAGCACAAGCATCTTACATTGCTCAGCATGTCACCCTCAGCAGGACAAATAACAAACACGGCATTTCAAACACTGCATTTCTTAAAAGCAAAATTAAAATGGCTGGCCCATGAATGACAGTAGTCAATGTGCACACCTGTGCAAACAAATATCTGACACATGCGTCCAGGCACTGCGCACCAATGGTAAGTCTTCTGTGTATGTGTGCCCTCTGACCCCTTCCCCTTTCCCTCATGCTACTCTTCCTTATCTCCCCTCCCTTCTTTCCCTTCCTTCCTTCCTTCCAGTCTTTCCAGTTTTGAATGGTTCTTTTTTTTCTATCTCTCCCTCTCTCTCTTTGTACGCACATAGCTTTTCAGAAACAGAAGCACTTCAACAATCTTCAGAAAATATCTCATTTTCACTGGGGTGTAAACAGTGAATGAAACCTGAGACCAAACAACAAAGTTCTGACATAAAACCAGCCGCCGTGGCAAGTGGTTAGCGTCGCGGACTCCCGACTGGGAGGTCGTGGGTTCGAATCCCATCATAGTCATGTGGGTTTTTCTGTCCCGACCGGCTCCTACCTGGAGCTGAGTTTGCTGCGGACTCACTTGGGAAGACTGGGACCACACAGTCGAGTTTTCATCCACTTAATGGATGCGTTTCTAAGAGTGTTGCTCAAATTTCCTGACCAACACTGGAGGTGCCTGTATCTCTCAGGCCTGGTTGACACCGGGATGTATTATGAAAGGAAGCATAGAGTACAGCTCTGTCATGGTCTCAGACCAAAATGGAAATCTGTGGCATCATCTTAATCATCCTCATTCTCATCGATCAGCATAAAAAAAAAAGTCTCAACTTCTGTGGCCCTTTATACCCTGCTCTCATGGTGACCTCAATTTCGATGTCCTCTCCACGTCTGTGGCCTTGGTTTGGTTCCGTTGGGGTCACCAGTATCGGCAAGTTCATGGGGGCTGTCGTTGGATGGATGTGGTGGCGCCCTCCGGAGGGACAGCTCACTCACGTCGGCTCCGCGACTAAGCAATTATTGTCATCAGTAGGGGGCTTAGTTGGTGGTGTCCTGCATATGTTAGATCAGAACAGGTGCAGAAGTGACTCGGCAGCAGTGCAGTGTCTCCTCCGGTGGGTTGCCTCTTGATGACTTGATATTGACTGCTCCCTGTGGACTGCCGGTGCCGGGGCAGCGGCGGGTCCGACCGAGCTGTGGCTGTGGACGGGGTGTCGGAATAAGCGGCATGGGTGCACTGCCTCTGAGGTGGCGCAGAGGCTCGGACAGCAAGCAAAAAAAAAAAAAAAAAAAAGTTCTGACATAAACAAAAGATGTCGATGTTTCCCTGCCGATGCAGAACTGAAGAAACACAAATCTTCTGCATTACTCAAACAACCTCACTTTCCCCGTATCATTTTCATGGCGAGCGCTTATAAAACGCTTATCCTCGGGATGCAGACCAAGCTCTAAGCCTTTACTGTCCATGCTCTTGTTGACACAAAGCAGGCTACAGCTGCCTGTTGCACTTCCCATTCATTTCCCTGGGTCATTCAGACAAATAACAGTCACACCATTTTTCTTTCATTCCTTTGGTTTTTCATCAAAGATGCATGCTTTGTCTATACATGCCATCCATACCACTGGTAAAACTGGCCATTGCTTCTGAAAGCTGATGAAAGGATTTCAGAAGTCCACAAGATGAACTAAATGTATTCACTCTTGGACCTTTGGTTCACAGTCTCATTTGACAGACTGTTTGGGTAATAGAGCCAGAACTGATGTTAACGCTGAAAAGAGAAAGAAATCCCTCTGTACGGAAACAGCCTGCCAGACATTCCAACCAGCCACTAAAATTCACCAGGATCACGAGTCTAGCAGTCTACTAATTGAGCTATTCCAGCATTTTCCCATATACACTACTGTGATTAATTCCAAAATATATATTGTCCTTTTTTTCTGAATTACAAATTTGTGCACACCATCCTGGCTGTCGAGAGCACTTCTCATTAAAGACTAGGGATATTTTTCTGTCTATTAAAAAAAAAAAAAAAAAAAAAAAAGGACTGTTTCAGAAACTTCTGTGCTCTGAACAGTATTTACACTGCCTTGAAAGCTTTTTGTTTGAAGCAACTTTGGGTATTGGTCAGAAATGACAAAGATGGGACCATAGAAGTGTATAGTTTGCAATGCCTACCCTCTGTTGGGTCAGTTCGAGGCGAGACATAATCACAGATCTGTAGTTCTGACATGGTCTGGGGGCTGTACTATTGTAACTCTTACCTCCCTCTCTCTCACTAAACATGTCAGGCACACGACACTCCCCCATCGATGTAAACTGCCATGTGAAAAGATGATGAAACAGACTGCAACATCACTGGAACATACAACAAACAAACAAGCACACAACAAGTGTAAAGCGACTCATGAGTTTCATTTGTGGATTGTGCGGTGCAAGGGAAGTATTGTTTTTGATCTCTTTTCTCTCTCTTGTCCTGTGTTTGTTGAAAAACGCGCCTTCGCCGAAATATCCAGAAGTTTTGTGGTGTCCTTTGTAAAATAAAATAATGTCACTTTACACTTGTTGTGTGCTTGTTTGTTTGTTGTTGTATGCCATGTGAAAAGTAAGACAGCTGCCAATGATGCACAAGAAGCCTATGAAATAAATGCAACCATGGTCACTGAGATTGGAACAGAAGCAGGTTATATGTAAATGAAATGTGAAATGTGGGCTGAAGACATAGAGTGAAGACTCTGAGTGAACGATATTGAATGATATGGACTGGATGACACAGGAAACGACTGAATGAAGCGCCAGCTGGCAGCTCTTCAATCGGCACTACCCAGGTAGGCAGCCCATTGTGTAAACGAGTGTGGTTTGTAAAATGCTTAGAGCTTGGTCTCTAGCCAAGAATAGGCGCTATATAAGTATTCATTATAATAATAATAATGGTTCTTGGGGAATGTTCAGCTCCACTGGAGAGTAGGAGGCTGAGAGGGGGATCCCGGGAGATTTGAGCTCTTAACTGTGTTTAACCATGGACACATCTACAGTGTATTACACACCCTGTTTGCATCACCACTGCATATGCACTTTATCATTACTGTAGCATTTACCTGTTGGTTCATTTACATTCTTTTCTCAAATTTTTTTTGTGTGTGAAAAGCAGCTAACGTAGTAGGATGAAACTCTCAGTCCGTCAAACGATGAAACAAACCCAGATGCTTTGTATAAAGTGCTAGAACACAAACAAGCGTTTGTGAGTGCCCATCAGCAACTGAACATACAAACTTGCACTGTGAGAAGGAGCCACTGAAGAAATAAAAAACAATGAGTTTCAGAAAAAGTATGAGGACGGAAGACACTCCCCCCCCCCCCCCCCCCGTTCAAAAACAAAAAGGAAAATCTAAAATAAAAATGGTGGGGAAAGAAAAGTTCTTATGGGACATAAGGGAATTTGTGGTGGAGTGCGATTATTCCAGTATTTTCCGGTAAGACAAAATTCTTAACGCGGGTCAGGCATGCGTAAAAGCACTTCCCTTTTCGCCATATGTCAGGCATGCGTAAAAGCACTTCCTTTTTCGAGAACACGCTAGCAGTGAAGACGCACTCTCTGCTCCACGAAAAAATTCGAAAAAAAAAACTGCAAGGTAAGATCCGCATCCATCGAGGCCTATACGCTGTCTAACATTCCTCATGTCTTGTTACTACGTCATTCCATCATCAAACGTTTTGCTGAGCATATTAATGATGCAGATGATGTGCGTTTGAATGCAAATATTAAGTTGCAAGACACTTGCTCTGTGGAGATGGTAGGCAGAGCTGGACTCACGGTACACGGTCTTCTGTGTGACAACAAAACATTCCCAGGCATAATGAGTAGTCTTAAACACCAACCTAACATTATCTTTCTTCAGATAGGAGGCAATGATTTCAGGCTGGGAACAACACATGAGGATTTAGCTATGGATATGTTGGCCTTGGCCTCTTTACTGAAAGGCAGATTCGGAGTGGAACATGTCACGTTTGGTCAGTTGTTGCCAAGATTCAAGGCTGAACGATCTGGGAAATGGTGGTTCTCATCAAAACGAGGAGAAAGAGAATAAACCACATGGGCGCAACAAGTACTCCAACGGCAGCACGCGGCATTTGAAGGAATCCCATATATCTCAACAAGGAACCACCACGAGTACTTTTCTCCTAGACGATCCAAAAGACACTTATTCCTGAGTGACGGCGTGCATCTTTCAAACCAGGGGCAATTCAAGTTCTACAAATCACTCAGAGGAGCCTTGATCGTAGCATGCCACAAAATACAAGGTAAAGACTGAATGCACAAAATAAATAAGTATCTAGGGCAGTGATGTTTACGCTCAACTCTAGACAAGGTGGAACTGGACGGCAATATTTGGTGCGTGAAAGAGATTTCCAGAACAAAAAAAAGTAAGAGAAAAAGGAACCCTCCAGTCCAAGCTGGAAGAAATGCAACACGAAGAGGATGTCAAAATGAGGGGCTGGAATAGCTCAGTTGTTAGAGCGCTGGATTCGTAATCTTGGTGATCTTGGGGTTGCGGGTGTGAATCTCCGCCAGGCCGTTTCGGTACAGGAGGATTTTTCCCTCAGAGTTAACATTGGTTCTGACTCCATTTCCCATACAGTCCTTCGAATGAGACTATAAACCGAGGTTCCGTGTGTGAACGCACGCATAACATCTTGCACGCACGTAAAATCCCATCACCAACTTTCGGAAGAGGCCAGTTTGGCTGTTGGTTTGGATGACATGTTATACGTAGCATGCACCCTGTGTAAAAAATGAAAAGAATGAAGGAAGCAAGGAAATTGAGTGAACAATATTGAATGATATGGACTGGATGACAAGGGAAACGACTGAATGAAGCGCCAGCTGGCAGCTCTTCAGTCGGCACTACCCAGGCAGGCAGCCCATGGTGCAAACGAATGTGGATTGTAAAGCGCTTAGAGCTTGGTCTCTAGCCAAGAATAGGCGCTATATCAGTATTCATTATAATAATGATAATAAAATGTGGCACTGAGAGTCATAACAACCACTACAAATGGAAACTATTTCTTGCACAAAACCCATTATGTTTGGAATGTTTGTATAAAAAATGTGACAGTGATCTTTATCAATTTGAGTGACTTTCACTTTATTGAAACAAAGAAATTCCACAATGTATGTTCAACACAGGATCGAATGTGTGAGTTGAGTTTGATACAGATTTTTTGTTTTCACAAACCTTGTGTTTTTACACACACACACACACACACACACACACACACACACACACACACACACACACACACAGATAAAAAAAAAAAAGATGCTGTATCATCCATGTGCATGTGCGCACGAGTGTGCACACACAAACACACACACACAGAACAAAAAAAAAAATCACACACACACACACACACACACACACACACACACACACATACACACACATATACACAGAATAAAAAGAAAAGATGCTAAATCACACACACACACACACACACACACACACACACACACACACACACACTCAGAGAATAAAAAAAACTGAAAGGTAAACTAAAAGATAAGGACTCACATGCTTATACTCCTCATAGCTCTGAGCGATGTCAATGTGATGCACTTCCCTCTTCTTCAGTTCCTGGTCCGTCAGCTGGTGAATATTGGGCGTGTCCCCGCTGTCTGGGGCATGGAACGACTCGATGATGATGAAGAAATTCTCTTTCATGTAATCAGGATTCTGAAATCATTCTCGGAATTATACTTCAGTGAGGAGAAGAAAACCAGCAAAAACCTTCCAATGATTTTCAGTTTCGTTTTGCCCAGCTGATCATATACGCCTTTTTCATGCCTATCACCCCACATAAAAAACAACAACTAATGACAGGTCACTGCTGTTGTGTGAACAAAGCACTGACATACACTGTATATTCAGATGATAACATACAAGTAAATGATATCCTAAATTTTTCATGCCTGTCACCCCACATGATAAATAACAACCTAATGATAAGTCACTGCTGTTGACCAGCCGCCGTGGAAAAGTGGTTAGCGTCGCGGACTCCCAGCTGGGAGGTCGTGGGTTCGAATCCCATCAGAATCATGTGGGTTTTTTTCTGCTCCGACCGGCTCCTACCCAGAGTTGAGTTTGCTGCGGACTCACTTGGGAAGACTGGGACCACACAGTCGAGTTTCATCCACTTAATGGATGCGTTTCTGAGAGTGTTGCTCAAATTTCCTGACCAACACTGCAGGTGTCTGTATCTCTTGGGCCTGGTTGACGCGGGATATATTATGAAGGAAGCGTAGAGTACAGCTCTGTCATGTAGTCTCAGACTGAAATGGAAATCCGTAGCATCATCTTAATCATCATCATCATCCTCATTCTCATCGATCAGCATAAAAAAAAAATGTCTCTCAAGTTCTGTGGCCCTTCATGCTCTGCTCTCATGGTGACCTCAGTTTCGATGTCCTCTCCACGTCTGTGGCCTTGGTTTGGTTCCGTCGGGGTCACCGGTATCGGCGAGTCCATGGGGGCTGTCGTTGGGACGGACGTGGTGGCGCCCTCCGGAGGGAGAGCTCACTCACGCCGGCTCCGCGACTAAGCAATTATTGTCGTCAGTAGGGGGCTTAGTAGGTGGTGTCCTGCCTATGTTAGATCAGAACAGGCGCCACTGAACACCGTCGAAGTGACTCGGCAGCAGTGCGGTGTCTCCTCCGGTGGGTTGCTTCTTGACGACTTGACAGTGGCTGCTCCCTGTGGATTGTTGGTGTTGGGGCAGCGGCGGGGCCGACCAGGCTGTGACTGTGGACGGGGTGTCGGAATGAGTGGCGTGGGGTGCACTGCCTCTGAGGTGGCGCAGAGATGGAGACAGCAAAAAAAAAAAAAAAAAAAAAAAAAAAAAAAAAAAAAAAAAAGTCACTCCTGTTGTGTGAACAAAGCACTGACATACACTGTATATTCAGTTGATAACACACAAGTAAATGATATCCTAAATGGGGAAGTAACTAGGCCGTGCTGAGGTACATGAAATCATTAAACAAAGAGAAAAAAAGAATCCAATACAACAACAAACCACAGAAGGCCATGCCAGAAAAGACTGCGCTGCGGAACAGGCAATACTGCCTATCCCTGTGGTTACATTCACAAGAGGCCTGAAAATTGTTCCCAACTAGCATGCAACAACTGTCTATATGACTCTGTCACCACTGTGTTCATTTTTTGATTCCTCTGAATTTCTTTCCTAATCCCTCTGGGTTAAGGTCATCATCATCAGTCTATGCTCATTGCTACCAGCCTGCATTCATTTTCATTGTCATTCAGCGTTCACTTTATCATCACACATTATTCTTGT
>JADBJO010003683.1:167500-177500 GCA_016801955.1 Conus betulinus | reverse complement strand
CAAATGACACTTTGCCCTGCAGGGTTTACACAGTTACAAACACACAAAAATTCACTTGCATGATTTTCTACCTTCTCTCAACCTCTTAAAACTGAACTTCCCTTTTTTGTTTTTTTTTTTTACCACTGTAGACCCTCTTGATAATGAATTAATCTGGAGAATGCCAGAATATCAGGAACATAGATTAAAAGCAGCTAAGTGATTTTACTCGAATCAGAGAAACAAAAAAATATGTCCAAAAAAAAAAAAAGTAATATCACCATAAACTTAAGTCGACAAAATACACATGGCACCAAATCTATACATCAGTACCACTTCAACGACCTGAATATTACAACACACAACAAATCAACAAATAAAAACCAGTATCTGACACATCATGCATGTTCAAACATCCAAAAGAGCACTATGAAACATTTTTTTTTACTTAAACAAAAAAAGGAAACCAACACAGTATAGTTCTTCCCTTCAGTCCACTTGATCCACTACCTGCCTGCCAACTCCCACTAGCCTTCGTCACCTTTTTAAGTGGTAGATTTTCTTGGTGAATTGTCCCTCTGTGTATCTCTTGCCCCAGCCTCCAGAGGTGTGACAGGCTTGTGGTTGACTTCATCGAACGGTTCGTTTATCACCACCTCCAGGCCCTCCCCTCCTCCTGTTTCGTTTTTGCTGGCCTCCGCCACAGACCACAGTTGCCCTATCTGATACTGCCCATCCACAGACAAAACAGGTCTCACTTCATCACATGAAACCTGCACAAACACTTTCCATACTAAGGTTTGGGACGGGATCATCATTCAAAAACACTTACAGCTTTTCACTTTATTATACTGCTTGCAAAAAAATTATGTTTACAAATGTAACACTGAAAACGTGTCAAACATGAACAGTGAAAATGTGTCAAATATGAACTGTTGTTTAGGTCAATGAAGTGACAGATTCAAATCAAATTGCACATTCTCTACATTGAGGAAAAAAATCACAGCAGTTTCGAGGCTACACGCACAACCATAAATCATTAAAAAAAAAAAAAAAAAGTAAAAAAAAAAAAAAAGTATATATCTATATTTGTTCTTCCCTAAATTTTCTTTCTGATATTTGTACAACTGAGTGTGTAAATACATATTTTGTAATAATACATGTACTTATTGCTCTTTCACTTCAACGTATTGTGTTTACAAACATTTGGGTTTCTTTACCACTAATGCATGCACGCACGTATGTGTGTGTGTGTGTGCATGCGTGTGTGTGCGTGTGTGCATTTGTGTGTGTGTGTGTGTGTGTGTGTGTGTGTAGTATGTGTGTGTGTGCGTGTGTGTGTGTGTGTGTGTGTGTGTGTGTGTGTGTGTGTGTGTGTGTAGTGAGCGTGTATGTGTGTGTGTGTGTGTGTGTGTGTGTGTGTGTGTGTTCTGATGACATGAAAAATATCAGATCACCCAGTGATAAATCAGTTGTGTTGTGAACATGAAAAATGTCTGTAACGGTACAGTAATGCCAGACCAAGGGTTGTGAAACTGGGGCTTTCTGGAACACTGGATGATATTACTAAGATGATGTTAAAAGTCAGCAGTTCTGTCAGTTTGTAAGTGAAGAATGAGGTAGAGTTTTCATGTCCGTCATCACATCTGACACCAGCTCCTGTTTGTACATTATGGTGTATTATGTAAACATCCACTACAGCTGCTAAGGAACATAAAACAAGTCAGCCTGCTCATTTCAAAGAAAAAAGTAAGCATGCACAAGCAGTCAGTGTATCTTTTGTTCATTTAATTCTTGAAACAATGGACAAGGGTCAGTGTAACACTTTCCTGTTGGACATAAAAAGAATAGTGGATCTTATTTTTTTTAAACAGTAAGTATAAATGCATAAAAACATGAATAAGATCAGTTTCAAAAGCAAACAGGATGGTCAAACCCATACTTAGTTATTCATTTTTAAGTCGATCAAATATGAAAAATAGAAGGGAGAACCCTTTATAGGTGCTTTGGTGATATGAGCTACTGCAGTCCACATGTTTGCGGAAAACCATAAGTGCTCATTGGAACAACTTGATACTGAATTTTAAACAGATCAGTTCATAAACAATCAAGAAAGCTTTGCACAATGCTACAGTCTGACTGACACTGACACAAAAGTTTACAAGGTTTACAAAGCAAATTGGAAAAGACAGCCTCACGGGAACTGTATCGTGTAATGTACATATATGTAGTCAAATATATCATTCAGCATAAATCATTATTTTTTTTTTTTGTTTATCTTTAAGCGCTACAAATCATCCAGTTAGGCCATATTTTTGTTTCGTTTCTGCTTTCTCCTTATAACGTTTAATTCTCTTCCCATCCCCCTTTGCAGATTCTTTCCATTTCTTTTATTACACTTTTGTTTCTTTTCTGCTTTCTCCTTATAACATTTAATTCTCTTTCCATCCCCCTTTGTGGATTCTCTCCATTTCTTTTATTACACTATGTGATCTCTCTCTCTCTCTCTCTCTCTCTCTCTCTCTCTCTCTCTCTCTCTCATGATGACATCTCAATAAAAAAAAAAAAAAAGGTCATTTCAAAATGTCTTCAATCACCAATTTGTGTGACGGGACATTAAATTATGATGTGTGTGTGTGTGTGTGTGTGTGTGTGTGTGTGTGTGTGTGTGTGTGTGTGTGTGTGTGTGTGTGTGTGTGTGTGTGTGTGTGTGTGTGTGTGTGTGTGTGTGTGTGGGGGGTGGGGAGTGGCTTATGGATGGACTGAAAAATTACTCCAGGAGTTTCAGTTGAATGAGATATTTAAAAAAATAATGATAATGATAACAACACAGAACGCCTTGAATCTGATTTCAAATTAAAACTATTTTTAGACTTGATCAGTCATTCTAACAGTAATAGCAGTTAACTTATATCAAACTCTTACTTTTCACTCAACTCAACTTTATGCATTATATGATATAACATCTTTCATGAAATGATACATTTTGAACAACACAATGCTAGAATTTTAGGAAAATATTCACAACCGACCGTGAGTTTACAATATTGAAGTAACTGACCATTGAGACGCCCCCTCTATCACGGTCCGCAACGTCATAAAGCATAAGAATAACCAAATCTAATTTGTATCGCTTGTGATCGGTTTTACTTTCTTACACGTAACGTAAGTGTCAGATGTGATTTCTGGCATTTCCTCGGTGGGGACAGTAGTAACAGCAGAATGACGGAAATTCAAATGAAGTGATGGGAAACGAAGCCGCCTACGTAACGGTTGGCACTTTCGTGTTCAGCAGCAGTGTTTCGCACATATCTTGAAGGCAGTTAGCGTTCACCACGAGGCCAATCAGAAATGGTTTTCATTATATTTTGCGCATGTGTGATTCTAAGTGTCAGTTGTGTCGAGGTAAACATTGGTGGCTATGAATAAACGTTTACTGATTCTTCGCCTTTCTGACATCGTCTGCTCCTGGTTTCGTGTCCGTTGAAGAACACGTGACCCGGCGAACGGATACAAATTGCAGATGGCTGAAACAAGCAGTGCGGTATATTTTTTTCCCCCAAAAGGTCGGTGATGTCGATCGGACATGAGCCCAGTGCACGGTAAATTTGTTCTGTTTTTGAAAAATATGCTGACCAAACCGCTAAATCAGTGGATTTACTGTGTCAATGACACACCTCGGTTTGAAAAATACGAAACGTTGGATCGGACCCGGTAAAATAGAAAGCAGTAGCGAGATGTTAAAAGGGCATGTCTCCATGACGAACCACATCCGACCAAGTATTCTTTTGGATTTCTTAGGCTTCACTAAAGAGCAAGTGAATGTGGTTCAGGACAAAAAAAACGTTGAGGAAAAAATGTAGTTTTATCATTTCATGTGTTCAAGTTTTCGTTACGATTCTGCAAGGGCTGTAGGGACATGTTGTTTGCGGTATATCGGCGGATGTCCCATTTCAACATGGCCGATTTTGGCTTTTTTTTTCAAATGAAAAATCAGTTTTATCGACACGATCCAGTATATCTCCCTGATATTGTGGCAGTTATCTCTTTAAGATACAGGCAACAAAAATACACCCAAACAAAGTGGGGGAAAATGTTTTGGATAGTTTATTTCTCCAATCAAACACACATTTGAAATTTTTTTTGTTAATCAAACTAAAAGAAAAAGATAAATAAAGTCACAAAGTAACTGTGAAATAAGTCAGTCTAGCCAAGGCTGTGGAGATGATTGCGACAGACTGCACACCATGAGCTATTTCTAAACTTATCATTTTAAGTAGGTGAATCACATTTTTTTTTTTTTTTTTTTTTTTGCTGCTGTTCCAACCTCTGCGCCACCTCACAGGCAGTGCACCCACACTGCTCATTCCGACACTCCAGCCGCAGCCCAGTCGGGCCCGCCGCAGCCCCGGCACCGGCAATCCACAGGGAGCAGTCAATGTCAAGTCGTCAAGAGGCAACCCACCGAGGAGACACTGAACTGCTGCCGAGTCACTTCGGTGGTGTATTTCAGTGGCGCCTGTTCTGATCTAACATACGCAGGACACCACCTACTAAGCCCCCTACTGACGACAATAATTGCTTGGTCGCAGAGCTGGCAAGAGTGAGCTCTCCCTCCAGAGGGCACCACCATGTCCGTCCAACGACAGCCCCCATGGACTCGCCCGATACGGGTGACCCCGATGGAACCAAACCAAGGCCACAGACGTGGAGAAGACATCGAAACTGAGGTCACCATGAGAGTAGGGCATGAAGGGCCACAGAAGTTTGAGACTTTTTTTTTTATGCTGATCGATGAGAATGAGGATGATTAAGATGATGCTACGGATTTCCATTTCGGTCTGAGACTACATGACAGGGCTGTACTCTACGTTTACTTCATAATAATATATCCCGGCGTCAACCAGGCCCGAGAGATATAGGCATCTGTGTGTTGGTCAGGAAATTTGAGCAACACTCTCAGAAACGCATCCATTAAGTGGATGAAACTCGACTGTGTGGTCCCAGTCTTCCCAACTGAGTCCGCAGCAAACTCAACTCTGGGTAGGAGCCGGTCGGGGCAGAAAAAACCACATGACTCTGATGGGATTCGAACCCATGACCTCCCAGCCGGGAGTCCGCAATGCTAACCACTTCGCCACGGTGGCTGGTCAGGTGAATCACATTGTAATAGTACACTGGCAGCGCCCTCCAGAAGTAGACCTTCGTTCATTATTATCATCATTCGTATCATCATTTATCCTTTCTTTTACTTTTTATTTTAAGACTACTTGTACAGAACCTATCCTCAGTTAGAGACCAAGTTCCAAGCGCTTTTACAATCCACATGCTCCTGTACACAATGGACTGCCTACCTTGGAAGAGCTGACTGAAGAGCTGCCTGCCGGTGCTTCATTCACTCAGTTTGTGTCATCAAGTCAATATCATTCACTCAAAGTCAATAACATTCACTCAAAGTCAATAACATTCACTCAAAGTCAATAACATTCACTCAATTATCTTTCTTCATTCTTCGATCTCTTATGCAGGGTGCATGCTATGTGTGACGTATCACCCATATCAACAGCGTGACTGGCCTTCTCTTCCAAAAGTTAATGATTGGATTTTACATGTGTGCAAGATGTTGTGTGTGCATTCACACAGGGGACCTTGATTTATATTCTCGTTTGAAGGTCTTCTGAGAAAATCAATCAAAACAATGTTAACTCTCTGTGGAAAATTCCCCCTGGCGAAGAGACCCCACCATTCAGGATCCCCAGGTCATGAGTACAGTGCTCTATGGACTTAGCCCTTATGACCTCATGACGGCTGCATGATTAATTAACCAGCTGCTATAGTCAGTAAAGGATTCAGTAGGTGGTATTCTATGTATATTGTATCAGTCAGGGGTCACTGAACACCACCAAAGTTACATGGCAGCACTGCAGTGTCTCCTGTGATGGGCCCGCCTCTTGGTGAATTGATACTGACTGCTCCCTGTGACCTGCTGGTGCTAATGCTCTGACAGATTAATGCTGGGTGTGGCTGAGTTCTGAGTTCCCAGATGTCTAATGAAGCAATGAGGAGGGTTGCCCCTGAGCAAACATGAATGAACCCTTTCCTCTAGCCAATCCCACTTGAGTGCTGATGTCTCCTTTGTATATGGCAACAAGAGCAAATGTCAACCTCTCTGAATACAAATCGAACACCTAAAGAATTTGACTAAGTTTAAAAATGTCCAGTGGAATATTATACTCAAAGGCCTTAGAGGATCAGCTAGGCTGTGACTAAGTGTTATCTCAAAATGAAACTGAATCAAAAGCAAGGTTTGCATGATGCACATAAACCTGACGCCACTGTCAGCTCGGCCAAATGACTGAACACAAACATGAACTTATGTCATCCAACACTACATCAAATACGACACGGAAAGAGCAAATTTTTGTCTATCAGACCCCGACTGTTTCTTATTCATCTACTTCTTAGTTCATTTTTGCAGAAACCTCTGCGCATTGGGTCTCACTGCTTTGCAGATGTGGTTCAGCAAATATCGACAGTACACACAGTGACATGTCCCTGATGACACTGAAACTGAACATGTATGCAGGAGTTTCCATTTAGTCCATCAACTGTGTCAAGACAGTGAGTTTCACATGAATACTTGTGACAAGATCAAAACAGCCTCTATAACTAGATGACATATACTGCAGAACCTTAAAGAAGACTAACACAGACACAGAAAAACATAAAAATATGCATGCATGAACACACACACACACACATGTACGCATGCTCGCACGCACATGCCTACACACACACACACACACACACATACATACACTCACACGAACACATACACACGCATTAGCACACATGCACACACACACACACACACACACACACACACACACACACACACACACACGCACACACACACAAACCTGACTTATTTCTCCACATCTCCCTATCTTTTGGATAAGGCAATAACCCAAGTTCCATGAAAAGGGTACTTCTGGCACTCACAAAATAAACAAAAGCCACAAGTGAGCTACTTTTGACCAAAACTGAACAGAGAAATCTACCTTGAAAGGCAAACAACAAAAGTGCATGCTGTCCCCCCCCCCAAAAAAAAAAAAAAAAAAAAAAAAAAAAACTGTGAGCAGTATGAACGGCAACACACTCATAAGAAACACACTGAACTTCAGTTGACTCCTACCCACCACTGAGACTGAGAGTGCAATGGATGCAAATCAGAAGACTACAACCACATAGCTGCCTTTTATGTAATTAATGGAAGCGACTCTCAGACTGCTGTCCAAATGTCCTAACCTGCACAGCAAGTGTCTGTATCTCTTGGGCCTAGTTGATGCCAGGACCTATCAGAAACGCCACTTATAATGCAGCCCTCCCAAGTACTCTCAGGCTAGTATGGAACTTCACAGCAATATCTTCATTACCTTCATTCTCAATGATCAGCACACAGCAAAAAGCTTAAATTCTGTGGTCGTTCATGTCCAGCTTTCTCTGCAGTTTTTTTTTGTCAGTATTTCTTCTTCTTCTGCGGTCAATTTTTTTTTCTTTTCTTTTGGTTGCTTCAGATCTTCCATCCTGTCGCCATGATGAATCTTTTTGAAGTCTTGACCGCTGCCCCCAAAAACTACTCTTTTTCATGTTCTGCACCCTCTGGCCAGGCTTGACGCTGTAGTACATCATGGGCTGGACAGTGCTGGAGGATGTGTTTTGGGGTCTGAGATCCGGTGCCACATGGACGTTTGTCTGTGTGGGCAATCTAAACTCGGCTGAGGTGGTTCAGCAGTCGTCAGTGGCCTGTTCTCAGTCTGAAGAGGAGTGTTTGCTGGTATCTCTGGAGCTGACGCATTGGATCAGCACCACTGACTGCACCCAGCCTTCTCTTCTGCTGGTTTTGATCTTGGTTGTGGATGACAGTTGTGGCCTCTCTGTATGTCACCGGCTGGCTGAACTGCTCCATATCGGTGCCTACTCCGGACAGAGCGTCAGCCTCCTCATTCCCGATGTTCCCTCAGTGGGACAGAGTCTGCTGGAGCACAACGGTGGATCGTCTCGAAAGGTCATGGAGGGATGGAGCTTGGAAGGTGACTTCCTGCCTGTCCCAGGCAGCACTGCAGTGTCTCCTCTCTGACAGGCTGCCTCCTATCAACCTGATACTGATTGCTCCATGTGAACGATGGCGCTGGACATGCAACAGGACAGGCTCAGAGAAACAGAATAAGCAAGGCGTTGGGTGGTGTCACTGGCCATGCGCAAAAGATGCAAGAGCAAAAGAAAACAACAAAATATTGCATGCGTTCTCACCTCCTCCACAGTCATGGGCATGCAGATTCGGCTGAAACCAAAGCCAAATTCATGGATGACTACCAACTCTGCATTGATAAAACAGGTTCCCACTCCAATTAAAGACACACTAGTGTGAATGTGTGTGTGTGTGTGTGTGTGTGTGTGTGTGTGTGTGTGTGTGTGTGTGTGTGTGCGCGCGAGCGTGTGTGTGTGTGTGTGTGTGTGTGTGTGTGTGTGTGTGTGTGTGTGTGTGTGTGTGTGTGTGTGTGCATGCATGCCAGAGTGTGTGCGTGTGTATGTGTGTGTGTGTGCGCAGATACATATCTGAGTGCATGTGTAAGTGTGTTTCCATTTGTGTTGTATGAGAGCATGTACAAGTGTGTACATATAAAGGTGTGTGCATTTACATACACCTGCATTGCCATGTGATTCTGCATATATAAGCATGCAAGTATTTGTGCATCTAAACATGCATTCATGTGAGCGACTGAAAGTGCACGTGCATGTGGATGAGTAAGTGTGCTTTTATACCCATGTGTATATATAATATGTATAGGTATTGATTTATGTATGTGTGTGTGTGTGTGTGTGTGTGTGTGTGTGTGTGTGTGTGTGTGTGTTGAGTGTATGTGTGTGTGTGTGTGTGTGTGTTTGAGTGTATGTGTGTTTGTGTGTGTGTGTGTGTGTGCGCGCGCACGCGCACATGTGTGTATGTCGTGTGTGTACATGCATGTGTGCATATGTGTATCTCTCTCTCTCTCTCTGCATGTGTTGGTGTGTAAGCATGTGTCCATATATGTGACTCAAACAGCAAACTGAAATTTCTAACATTTCATGAATTGAAACAACTTCACTGATAAAGTTTTTCATGATAGGAGGGTGCAGTGGGGAAGGTCGGGGGTGGGGGGGGGGGTGGAGGTGGGTGGAGAACATAGTGGTTCAAGTGTCCACTAATTCATCTCATGTACTCAAAATTCATTGATTTAGTAATAATTCAGTATCGGGTTAAGGTGAATCACGGGACACAAGACTCACACTGTGTTGCTAGGCCACCTGTTACACCTGCGACTCACAAAGAATGAGGGTGCACTTTACAACTCCACACCTGCCGACAGCAACTATTCTTTAAAAAAAAGGTTCAGGAGGAACTGTGGCAGCTGTCATCACACTTCAGCAAACTAATCCACAGCTTGCAGTGTGAGATTGTCAAAACGGACTTTCAGCCATAGCTATGCATTCTGTTCTGCATGTGTCAGCGTGGTTTTTGAGTCCGAGACCAACCATAATTTCTGAAGAAACAAGCACATACCCAGCTTCTTCTGTACTGTGCGACCTCAACAGACATGCACTTTTTAAATAAGATTTATCATCTGATCATGATGAATACTGCAAGCAATATATACACAAAGTGTATGGGTCTGTTTTCACAAATACTTAAAGAAAAGAAGACCAAGATTTTTTCCATTGTTGAAGGCATACTGCTGGCCATCTCTTTTAGTCTCTACTCACCATGATATATAAAAACAAGACTTGTTTTAAAAGATCGGTCTCTTCTTCACACCCATAATAATCTACAATTTAAAAATCAATGGTTTTGCGCATAACTGCCCAAACAGACATGTATAAAAGACGTGCTTATATGAAAAGTTGAGTCTTTGTGAAAGGGAGTAAACAGTTGAGACTTTTCAGTTCATTCTGCCAGCTCCAATTATGGAAATACTTTAAA